>SHCU01000162.1:182319-195145 GCA_004307685.1 Ceratina australensis | reverse complement strand
CCCCTAGAGCGCGTCCCGCGGGACACTTCTGGTGTACTGTAACGCTGCTGGGGTCGTGCCATGGCAACCCCTCTTCAGTAATTATGCTTTTCTTTTTATGTCCGCGCCATTTCATTGGACCGATATAATAAGGCATTGTTGCGACGGGACAGTAGCGAGCAGGCTTTTACCTACTCGCTTAATTAGATCCGTTGCCCGGCCCGATCGCGTTTTCCAAAAAGAGCTTAAGCCGTTACGGCATTAAGCCGTCGAAGAATCGCCCCGGGGTAATCGCGTTTCCCTCGATACGCTCCCTCAGGGCGAGAGCCTCGGCCCGGCGAGCATACGTTCGACCTTCGATAGGGACGCTCGCGGGGATTTCGATGAAACGTTACAGATAATTGGAGAATTGAAAAATGCTTCCCTCGTGCAGCGGACGTTTACGGGAACCAAATGGTACGCACCGCGGTCGGAATAATAGCGTGGGTTTTGCAATCGCGTGGAAATAAGGTGGCAAGAGTTAAGGCGAGCGTGTTTGCTCAAGTGGCGCCAGCCGACTGTTCTCTACGATTTCCCGTCTTTCTTTCCCCGACCGGTTGACTGCGAGACGAGTCAACAGGCTGTTCGCTGATTTTTTCCTGTCAGCTAATATAAAAAGTTAATCGAGGCATCGTCACTCACCGCGAGGTAAATACTCGCCGTTGACAATCGCATGATCGATGTTCGCGTATCTGATTATGCGTTGCTGCATCTTAACACTAGAAAGACTGAAACTTAGTAAGTACCTATATTGCCCAAAAGCAGTCAAAATTACTTAATTGTGAAAGAATAACTGATGTGTAAAGAAATTGATTTAAAATTAATTTTTAATATTTTCTTATGCGATTTACAATTACAAAACAGGTTATCGGTAAATATTAACAATAAAAAAAATTTCTAAGAAATTGTATCAGTACACGCATAATTCTTTTTCTGACTGAAACTAAAGAACAATCAAAATGACTTCCTTGGGTAATCTAGTGTTAAATATCATTTTTCGATTTAACCTTCTTCGTCGAATCGACGCGGTGACAAGTAAGCGGGACGAGCTATCACGCGAAACCCTATTAATAAATCTGTTAAACAAGATTTTCGCTCCGCTCTCGGATACTTCGCTTCGCGTGTTTTCCCAAAACACGGCCAAGAATAGAGGAGGCTCGTACCGCGGCGTGTACCACTCTTTGTTCGGGCTGCTCGCCGCGAGCGGCCAATATTTTTAGTCCCGTTCCGACGAAGATTTTCGTGCGATCCGCACCGGTGGCGCGGTCAATCCCGTCATTTAGGTCAAAAATCTCTCCCGCGTAGCGCCGCTACCGCCGCGACGCGATAAAATTCAAAGTACACGAAACGCGGCCCGTTTGCAACTTTCTCTCCTGGCTCTATTTTAATTTCCCGTCCGGGGAACGACCTACCGGGGCGAAAAGCTCTCGCATTTTCGCGGTCTTCGCTACCGCGTACCTGTGTGTTTCGTATGCGTGTGCAGACGCGATCGTAAGCGTGGTTGCATAAAGTCAGATCTCTATCGGTATATTTATTCGATCTCTCGGTCTCGCACGCAACGAAACGCTCGGTTTTTCGTGCGAATGACCGTTCATATATTTAACTAACTCACACGCGAATCTTTCCTCCCCTCTCTCTCTCTCTCTCTCGCTCTTTCATCGTTTATTTGCGTACACCGCTGCCGCCGCCGCGCCGACTAGCGACTCTTCGAATCGTCATACACCACGGATAGCGTGCGGGATCGCTTGTGTTCGCGTCGTCCGAAGTTCCGACACACAGTCGCGCTTATCTAACAGTCCCCTCTTCCTCGCCGTCTTCGTGTCCCGCGAGCGTGTATCAGCGGATCCGCGTTTATAGCCCGCGTCCGTACGTAGAGGAGAGACACCCGTACATGCATCCGAGTAACCGGGGAAGTTTTGTTTCAACGAAATCCTGCCTTTACAAGCAGTTTTACGCGACGTAACTTACGAGCCGGGGCAATCTAGACGACCGGGCAAGAAGACGGCGACGATATTACTCGGTTGGGTTAGGTTAGTATCGGGGAAACCAGGGTTACCGACCCAACGCTACCTCCGGTTCCTTTAATGCCGCCGCGCCCCTCCTTTTCCTCGCCCAGCGGTTTTAAACCGATGAACGCGCGTTCGAGAACAATGTTGCGCGGCTCCTCCCGACGAGGAGAGGCGAAGTCGTCCCGGTGGCGTGTAGCTCGATCGGAAATTCGGACGATGTAGAAGTCTCGGCGCGTTCTCCCGAACACGGCGTTGCCCGGTGGAGAGCACTTAAGCCGGATCTAGACGATGACGACGTCGTCGACACGGGTGGGATGTTGCCGATAGTCGAAGAGTTCGCTGCTCTCGAAGGATATTGCATAATGTTCGTCGGCTAAGTTCCTGCGAGAGAGCCCTCCCGCTGCTACGGGATAGTTCGATCGTAACTTAGCCGAATATTGCCGATGTAATGTTTGTATTCATACCGCGATCGCCTCTCGCTCCGGTATTTAACATCTCGCGTCGATAAAGTTATATTAGTTCGACCGTTTCGAACTTGTTTTCCAACGACGGCGGGACGGGTAACGGCGGTGGCTGACGATTTCGAAATAATTCTCGAATAAATTGCGGTCGGCGGTTCTCCTCGTCCGGGGAACCGAGACAATAATTCGTGGAAAACCGAGTCGACGCCGGCAGGCTGTATTGTGCTTGCGGACGAGACTCTTCAGACGTTTTCGTTTCAATATCCCGGTAGTACTATGCTGCGAATCGTGCGGGCGTTGCGCGCGAGGCGGCATAAAGGACATCTCGGTAAATATAAGTGCTACGGCCAAGAAGATGGAGGGACGGACGGCTTAAAACATTTTTATTCGGATCCTGATGGAAGGACGAGGTTCGACCGGGAGACGAATATACATATATATCTATATATATATATATAGGCACCGGGGTGAAAGGGAAAAGACGGCGGAGGTGTTCCGAAGTTTTTCGGGGTGGTTGTCGGATATAATCACTGTAGGACCATCCCAGCTCGTCGTCTTACCGGTACCACCCTCCCCTTTCAAACAGAGGAGAGCGAGAGAACCACCCCACCCCTACCTCCTCGTATTTCGTCTCACGGCATTGTCCCTTTTACTCCCCACGGGATTGCGGGGCCAACACGGCGAGATATCGGATCAATTTTTTAAGCCGAGGGTGCCGAGACTTTACGCTCCTTGAGAGACGACGACGACGGGGGCGCGTGGTAGGGAGGTAGGGAGGGGTAGCCATCGCGGCCTCTGTGGGGTTCGCGCTTTGGATAGATTCGGCAGGGTGAAATCAAGCCGCGAAGAAAATTAAAACGAGGAACCGAAGGATACCCGGGAAAGGATCTCGCGGCCAGGATGCTCAGCCGCTTACCGCGTCACCCCTAAGACCTGCCACCCTAAACGCCACCCTGACGCCACCAATCTCTCCTCCGTGCCGCGACGACGGACCGCGTTCTTCTTTCAGCCTCGCGACTTTCCACCAGTCTTACCGTTACGCGAAACAGTCGTGATTGCTCTCGGCCCTACCCTCGCTCTTTCTTTTCCTTCGAATTTCCTTCGTTCCCCTGTCTCTTTCTCGCCCTCTCTCGCTTTCTTTCATCCATTACACTCGACTGACATTCCTTCGAGGACCCATCCAATTTCCATAACGAGAATCCGTCGGGAAGTTTCCGCATCCGTTCAACTGCCGCATCGATTATCGCGAGAACTTGTTGCGGGCGTCGTCGCCGCTCCTCGAGAGCTCATCGCGATTCACCGAGTGAAATTAACGCGAGGAATGGGACGGACGATAATGTTCGCGCCCAGCCACGGGACCTACGATTCCATTCCAGGCTTTTGAATAAAACAGGACGTTCCCCTGTCCGCCGGTTGCTCCGTTCGACGGCAAATTGTAACCGTAAAGGGACAACGGATCGTCGCCGAGGACACCGTAAAAAAAAAAGAAAAAACGTAATCGCGCAAGCAGCTGCGAAATGAATCGACCCGGCGAGCAGCATCGAGTTCGCGAATGAATGGTTATTCGAACGATCGAGCGGTCGGTAAAAATAAAAAAGAGAGCTGTCAGTTACGAGGCGCGTTTCACCCTGGAAAAAGAAACCATTCCCGGTCGCGCGCCCGCGCGGGTTTTACGATAGCCGTAATTTCGATTCGTGGCGATAAACGGGACGAAAAAAAAGGTCGGCGCCATCTATAAAGCCGGTCGGCAGAGGAGGCGGCGGCGGTGGTTTGATCGAATTTCCGCGTGTGCCGTTCGGCCGAGGAAAAGAGAAAAGCCTTGATTTATCGTTGCGACTCGTAATTCATTTTACTCCCCGATAGTACTGGTTTTTAGCAAAATCGATAAGCGAGCGGTTAGCCAAATGACGAATTCGATTTAAAGACGGTGTTTTTACATCCGGACAAGAGCGTGGTTTAGTGGTAACGCGCGAATGCTCGCCGCGATGGATGAAAGTGCGGCGCCGGGCTATATTTCTTTATTTAATGTTGCCGGTTAACGGTCCCGATGGTAAATCCGTTTTATTCTTCGCGCTGACTCAGCCGAAGGTGCGCGCAATAGTCCTTTCTTCTTATATGGTTTTCGCCGTTAAGCGACTCTCTTGCATCGCCTTAACGTCCCTCCTCTCGTCGTTTCGCTTTTCCGGCTTCAACCATTAACAATAAGCTTGGCTACTTCTGTCGATGGACTAAAAATTGATTTTACTTATCTTACTCATGCGGTTAGCACTGACCTCCAGAATATTACCATCTCTTAAGAGATCATTTATTCGTTTGAAAAATCCGCGTTCGTTGCTTTCTTTATACATTGCATTTACAATGTCTCGATCGTACCTTTATCGTTCGAGTATCTCGTTTCCTCGTGCAACGGAAATCATTCGACAGTATTCAACATATTTTTATGTTACTTACTTAAATAAGAAAAGAGCAGGGAATAAAAAGCAGATTGTAAAGCAATCATTGAAACGATCTGTTCTCTTCCCATGATTTATAAGGTTCAACCAATGCCGGCCGCAAGGTAAACAGAAATCACTTAAATTTGAGTGTTAGAGAACAAGCTCGTTGTGTACACACTGACCATTACTCCCCTGGATGATCTCAGCGCGTATATAGGGACAGGAGACGCGTGGTCATCGATACGTTTACGATCGCTACCGGATGGTTTTCGTCGCTTCCGTTTATCCAAACTACGGCCGGATCGTTTTCATCGCAGATGCGTTGAGGATCGATTTACATGTAGATTTCGGTGATAAAACAGCGGACGAAGGAGTTGATGGTACTCGTTCGCCCCGGAAACGAGTAATTAGAACGATCTCGTCGTCTAGACGCGATACCGGAACGAATTTACGGTCTCCCTTGATACAAGGGGCAGGCATTAACGATCTGACCTAATTACTTGAAATTTTATATCGGCCCGATGGCAGTTTCCGTCGATTCGACCTGTAAAATCTGCAGACTACCAGATTTATTTTCTTTAGCGCAGTCGTTTTTTTTTTATGGTTCGAGTACTCGTTCGGGCAATAAAATGGAAAATAATAACCCAAGGGTTTGAACCACGGCCCGTCTAACTGTTTGCATTTCCCCGGCATATTTTCGCGATATTTATTCGCTGCGGCTCGATTCGCCTGTCAGTCACAGGCCAACTTCCTCTACTCCTTACGACGGGTGGAATCGTAAAAGAGAAGCAGCGGCGCGGATTGAAGTTAGAAATTGTGCCCGGTATATAAAATGCAGATACGCGATCTCGCGATTCTGACTGGCGCAGGCACCCGTTTCCTTTGAGATAAACCTCGACTTTCATTCGGGGCGTACGCCCGTCAACGAGCGAAACAGATCTGTCCACGGTCGTTGCGTTCGTAATTTAAAGTGCGCAACACGTGTCAGCCAACGAATTTGCTTGTTTTATTATCTCGAATATTAAGTCGGCTGCAGTTTCACTATTTCATGAAATTAATGGCCCGTCCATTTACCTGAACGCGTAGCCTGCAGTCAACGAAATTTACACGTCCGTCTCGTTATGTGTATCAAAAGTAAACGCGCGATGAATTTGCCCGTACGAACGACGAAGGTGATCGATCACGGTGAAGATACGCGTCGCGCACGACAATGTTCATTAGCCGCGTCTCGATATCCCGGTGTTAATGGTTTGGTTCGCGCGTACGCCGCCGCCGCCGGTTGGCCATTGCGTAAAGCGGTGCACTTACATCCTCGGTACAGCGAGTCGAGGCTTTAATGAGCGAGCCCCGACTTTACGAGGCAGCGATAAATCATGCAATTAACGGTATAAACTGTGATCGTGAATAGTGGCCGGATAAGCCGGCTAGTTAACGACCTGAAAAGCTGGTCCGTAGGTCGGGCTGCGAGAGAGTGCCCGTTAAACGTAGGCCGATTTCGTGGATACTTCGGGTAACGAAATTTCGTGCGCGATAGCGCCGGAGGCCCTAAGCCTTCTTCATCTTCTCCGAGTGAGCGATAACGAGAATAATAAATATTATATGTGCGGTGGAAATGGATACCTCTCGACGAGCCACGCGTGACTCGTATTGGATCGCGGCGAGTTACGGAGGGCTCATGAAAATCGAACGCGGCCAGGAAATTAGTCGGAGATCGCGGTTGGGTGGCTGCTCGAACGGCCGACTGTAAAGATAAACGCGGAAAACTCCCGACAGCCGCGAGAATAAAAGTCGATCCTACGTGCCCGCGCATGTCGTCGTTCCGATACCTAACGCTCCTCGCCTCGGTCCTTCCTCCCTTCGAGGTTTATTCGTAGCATAAGCTCTCGCGGGGTCCCCCTCGAGAAGTTTTCGACGCCGAGGGTCGCTTTATCCTTCGGGCTGTCTTTATTATCGGGACCAGAGAGACCTGATCGCTTTTCGCCTTCTTTACAACCGCGAATGCAAATGCTGCCCCGTATCCGCTCTCGCTCGACTTCCTGCTCTCCCGAAAAATACTCGCTAGGTCCCCGGCCACTTAAACGCAACCGGTAGAAATAATAAAATGCAGATTTGTCGTGTACTTTAGAGTCGTCCCCCTCGGCCGAAGGATCGCCGGGTAATTGAAATTTGCACATTACCATCCCGTTCGTCCGTCTACCGAGAACGAGTCTGACAGCGACGGAATTCAGCGGCTCGGTTATATCGGTCGCAAACGTGATCTGACGTTACACCGGTGTGTTCGTATGCGTGTGTGTAACGCCGGGCCAGTGAAAAGTGACGGTGTTAACTGAGATTAACTGCGGAGATTAAGCAGCGGAATTAATTTCGACCGCTCATTCGATCCTCCCGCTAAGCAGATTATCCTCGATCTCGGCTGACTAAGCGCGAATTAATTCGATTGAAACGTAACCGATGTTTCACCCGGATCGAATCGACTCGTTCCCGATCGCGTTGACCACTCTCGAGCGGACAGGCAAAATAGAAGAGGATCTCGCCGTTATTTACGGCGTGCGCTTTCGTGAAACGAAGACGATCGCTCGCGCCTCTTCCTGCTCACGGTTTTTCTTCGCTCGCCCGTGTTTGCTCGACGCATCTTTCGGGGAGAAAAACGCGTCGCCCGGCCTCCGGGCATTAGCAGTGATATTTTATTCATGAACCACCTCTTCTGCGCACGGTTGCCTAACCCGAACGCTATGCGAGACCTACTAAATAAAACATCCATACGCGCCTTGCCCATAAATTTCTGCACGGCTGATAGATTTACAAGCCGCCCTCGCCGAACTGATATTTAAATTAGTCCAACTAAGGGGGCAAGCCACCCGGAGTCGCGCCGCGCCGCGGGTGGCTCCTCCTCACCTTCTTTTCCACCCTTTCCGCGCCGTCTTCGTTTCTCACCGGTGGCGAGGAAAAAAGCCGAGCCGAGGGTCGGGAGAAGATACGTTGCCCGCGGAAACGCGAGCTTTACGTTTCTTTCACCGGGAAATCCACTTCGCTTTGTAACGTTCGATAGATCATCCGCGGGTACTCTCCGGTCTATTCGCGATAAATTTATTGCTCCTTGCCTGCTAACTTTGCACCCGCGGATACGTTCGAGATCGATCGCGTAGAAGGGGTGACTCGGTCGGCTCGTTACCGCTTCCTTTCGTCGCGTATCTCGCGACCGGTTTTCATTATTCATCGAAATCGTTATCCTCGAGTAGGAGCGCGGGCCTCGAGTACCTTCAGCAGCCCAGTGGCCCAGTTGCTCCCGGGAACGGGGTTGAAAAGACGAGAAGAATTAAGTGCGGCACACCCGCGGCCCTCCGAAGGAGGGTCGCCGGGGCTCGCATACTCCGCGTCGAGCCGAGGGTGTAAATAATGAACGAAGGGATGATTCGCGAGTTACCGTGCGAGGGTCGCGCCTCACTAGGTCAATACCTCGCGACCTGGTGTACGGGGTCCCTTCCGCGGTTATCGTTTCTCGAGAGATGATGCCTACGTCCCGGGGCGATCGATGATTCTCTCCTCTTTTTTTTTATCGAAGCAAATAGAACTGAAAACGCAGTGCTCGTTGCGTAGATAATTGCCGGTGTATGATTTCATTCCGCAGGTTTGATGAATAGAGGATGATGAATCGCGTGTGTGCAATTATGATAATACGTGATTTATACGGTTCTTCTTATGGATGTGCGTGTACCACTGAGCGCGCCGCGTATTACGTATGCATGAAAGATAAGATTAATGATTACTCGTTATTAGCTACCGTGTTTGCAACCTATTATGCAAAAGCTACTTTCTATACCGCGCCGGAGTTAAACTCGGCCGTTAAAGCGGAGACGCGGCCGGAGAATGAGACGGAGAGTCGGGGAAAAAATTGTTAAACCAAATATCGCGAGAAATTGGTAACGCGATATTTACTCGACTCGGAGGGCGCATCTCGTTTGGCAAACAGTCTGAAGGAAATCCCCAAAGGTGGACGATAGGAGAAAGCACAGGCTTCCCTCGCGCCGTGGAACACGGTACGAAGATCAAAGCGACGGCCGTTCAATCGAGGAGCTGTCTACCGCGGCCGGGTAAACTATCCGTTCGAACTATTTCCAACAATAACCGGGAGTGTTTGCGCGCGTCGAAACACGCCGCACGCCCGGCGAGACGCGGAAACGATCCGTTTCTACCCGTCTTCCTCGACGCGATTTCTTATCCCGGGGGGGAAGTTTCTCTGTCTATAATCAATGATTTTCCGGTATCGGGCGCGCGCGCGGTTCCCGTTTTACGAGCGGGTCGGACGTCTCTTTATCGTCGCGGAATATGTTAAACCCGGACGACGGAACGGGTCCACGGAAACTCTCCGCTCCTCCGACGTTTCCTCCTGATGCAAATGCCGACTCTAATGACGATCCCGCGCGCCCTGGGCGCAAATCCTCGGCTACGATTTTTCTCTCCTCTTTTCCTCCGTCCGCCCGTCGATTCATTGTTGGCCCGGTTCGCGTCTACTTTTCTTAGCTCGATAATGACGCGCGCGGCGGGGGGACCGCCGTCGGAGCATTCGAATGCAAACGCGGCTCGTACCGCTTTGCCAGTGACTCCGCTCCTCCTCGCGAAGGGGAGAAGTGGCCCCGGTGATTTCCTGGCTGAACGCGCGACGAGCCGACTTTTCGAGGAAACAATTGCTTCGGAAATATGCGACGAGATTCCCTTATAAATTGTTGCCAGTTGATAGCCTTTGATAGCGACGGTGAAGGGGAAACGTTACGGGATTTGTTTTGCCCGGATCACTTAGAAAATGAAATATACCCCGTCTGGAAATTACCGCGCTTAAGATACTCCTAATGGAGTGTTCATTTCTTCCGTGTCTCCGGTGACAAGCCGGCTGGCAGGCATCGCGTGGAAACGGATGGCGATTGGCGAAACGTGGGCGTATTATCCACGACGGTAAATTACGTCGATTTAGATAGAGGAAGCTCGGTTTTCGTGTATCGTGACGATCGAAAAGAAAAAAAGGTCAGCCAGAAGGAAAGGATGAGTGGAGAGAGAGAGAGAGAGAGAAGCGAGACAGCAGGGAGACGCGTATCGAGGCGAACGTCTAACGACGTCGAATTCTTTTTCGTGACCAAATAAATGTCTTGATTCATTTAGCGTTTGCCTGCTCATTTATTTGCCGGCAAATTGAGGGGAAATTGGGTCAAACGGGGGTATGGGCTCGTCGCAATCGAGCGCCACGACACCGGACAAATAACCGGGCGGGCTAAGAGGGAAACGGGAAACGCATGGAAGCGAATCTAGTCGTCGATAAGCCCCGGGTAATCTTACACCTTTTCTTTTCGGTCTTGGCTTCACGGGATCGCGTCTTTTTCTGTTTATCCTCTTTATTACGTGCCCCGGACGGAGGCGGCCAGTTGCCTGGAAACACGCCGGATCCGATACAACCGCCGGCAACGAGGAGGCGACCCGCGATCCTACGAGTCGGAGAAAAGCGAGAGGACAGAGAAGAAAAAAAAAAGAGGCGGATCGAGTCTTTGATGAAAGCAGATAGAGGCGCGGCGTGGTCCTTGTAGAGCCCTCTCGTTCGTCTTGCTCCTTCTCGAGTAGTAGGGGGGGTCAAGTGGTCTCCCAGGTTGGAGGACCTTTCGAATAACGTCGGATCGGCAAAAAACGTTCGCCGCGACACAAAGGTGCAATTACGCGTCCCGCTATTGACTCGCCGTTCGTCAAGAAAGGAATTCTGTTTCGAACATTTTTTCCACGTTTCATCTCTATATATTGTTCTTTTTTTTTTATCCCGAATCGCTCTTTCATTAGCGTCTCGTTATTATTCGACGAGCGAAACGTTATTCGTATCTATCGCGCGCCGGGCAACCGGGTGATTGAAAGGTTTTAATCAAGAGTTAAATCAATCTTGACGTCGCGTCGGTGGTGAAAATTTTAAAAGGCGAGAGAGCTCGAAATCGGCGCGATGCCCGAAAGAGGAATCGAAAATGCGCGCCGATCGACGAGCCGCGTACGGTAATTAAATTCGTCGTGTGCCGCGGGAGTCGCGGAAAGGAGGAGCGGCCGCGGCGGGGAAGGGTTGATGCGCGTACGCGCGTATCTGGCAACAATATTTATCGCGTAATAGAATATAACCGGTTGGTGGCCGGAACGGTCGCGTTTACGTGCTCGGTTAACTCAGGAAGCCGGGGCACGTAAACTCGAAACTAAATCTAAACTAACCGAACTGTCCATGTTTCTCTCTCTCTCTCTCTCTCTTCCTACGCCGTTTGCAACAACCCCTTTTCATCGAACCATCGATTCGCCTCTCTCTCTCTCTCTTTGCCTATATTCTTCCTCTCCCGTTCTCAATTTTACGGTACCCTCGGTTCGGGTGGAATAGGTTTTTGAATTATAGTCTCTTTTATGGAGCTTCCACATTTTATTGCAATCCTTTCATACTGCATTCGAAAATGTATTCATTGCAGCGGAATGCGATACAAAGAGCGATATCTACCAATAACGCTTTGAGAGGCAGTAATTAATTGCAAGATTCTGGTGTATACGTAAGAGCCAGACCGCACGCGTTCGGTTTACTGGCGCTTATCGGATAGCCAAACGGACAACTCGGTGTAAACTTAGTTCTCTCCGCGGTGTCCGCAGATTTATGCTTCCTGACGGATTATATTACCCCGCGCGCAGAACGAGAATCTCGCGACGCGAGCCAACAGGGAAACCGGTAGAGATGCGCTCCTGTTCATAAGTCATCGAATAGTTGAAAAGCACGTTCGAATAACATGTGCCCGGGGACCCGTGAGCGATTGAATACGAATTTAATTAATCCAGTCGGAGTGGGTTATTCGTTTGCGTCGGATTATTGCTCGCATCCGTTGAAATAATAATAATCAGGCCGTCTCTTCATCAAACGGCGCAGGGCCCCGGCCGGGCTCGTCGAATTACGCGACACTGCCGGGCGAGTATTTATAAATCACGGGCAGCAGGCTAGACCGGTCGCGCGACAGCCAAACAGTGGCTACTTCGGTGACGGGTAATCGGACGAACTAGGAATATTAATATCTACCCGTGGAATTGGATACTCCGGTATCGCGTATCCAGACGTAATTATGCCGAGCGCTTCGCGCTGCGATCGCGCGCGTTGATTGCCTCGCTTCGATTACCCTCGGTAAAATCAGTGTATCGTCGCGGGGATTTTTGATCGTCGTCGTCGTCGTCCTCCGATCGAACGACCGTCATTTTTTCGAGAGGAGCACGTCGAAGTAAGTTCCGATCATCGATCGCGAAACAGGCAGTATCGGCTGTAGGCATTTTTATGTCCCGGCATAAACGTAACGGCTAGTCGTAACGCGCGTCACGAGCAAATGGCATTGCATAGGCAAGCGAGGTATTCCCGGCTCGCGTAATAATTCCCCGTATTGACGATGCCGAATACGCGGTGCCACGCGACGTTATTAACGTTCATATCGAGTAAGATAACGTTTCATCGACGGGTAGCTCGGCCGGAGTAACGATCCGGGCTGTTAGGATCGCCGGACGGTTACAATTCCGGTTATTGGGCGTAATTCGTGATTGGCACCGGCCGTTTCTCGCGGCTTACTGCTAATAAATTCGACGTACGTCGGCCGACGATTCGGTAACCGCGGAGGGTGCCGAGATATAAAGCGGTTTTGCTTCGCCGGTTTTATGAATATGCTTTCTCGAGGCAACCGGAACCCCTTGCACCAGAAGGAGGAGCCGGCGGGCGACGCCGGAAACCGGGGTTGAAAGCCAACCGAACGTTATAGGTGGACGATAACTCATAGGCTCGCCCGCTGAAACAAGGGAAACCTCTCCGCGGCGTCTCGGCTCGAATCCCGAGACCTTTTCCTACTACCTACGAAACTGTGGCTCGAGTATAATC
>SHCU01000162.1:160312-177541 GCA_004307685.1 Ceratina australensis | reverse complement strand
ATACAATGGCCCGGCACGGCACGGCACGGTGGTTGGTGACTCGTCTTGCTCGAGCTCGCCAGACGAATAGCCAGGCGAGACACGTATTTCATAAGCGGCGAAGACGAATCTTACATTCGCGATTTTCGTGGGAAGCCGAATACTCGACGACTAACTTTCAGCAGCTCGGTTTCACTCCCTCGTTTTATCATCGCCCGGTTTCGTTTCATTTGATATCTCCTCGCTCTCGAGTCTCTCAATTCCGGTTCCTGGACTAAGGTACCGCGATCGCGGTTCCAAATGAAATTCATTTGCCGACTAATTTTTGCGTCCCGACGGGAACGAACTCGCAGCGGTTGCTGGTTTTAATTGGCCCCGGTGACTCGACTGCGAGCCGCTTTGTAGCAAAATTTCCCGGGATTCGCCGGTTAACTCGCAAATTGAGCGAAAGAAAACGCGAGCGCTCGGAAATTCCGTGGCCAGTCGCTTTTAAGGTAGTTCTCAGCCAAATTCATGGCCACAAAATACTGTTTAGTTTTTCAAGAAAATTAGAAAATTATTTAATTTATATTGCAGAGAGTATGTCTGCACAATTTCCGAACGTTTGTTCACAGTTCCCAAGCTATCATCTGCAAAAAGAACTCGTAACTTTTTATATTGATTCTTAAGGAAGTATCGTTCCTGCGATTGGAATTCTGGCTTCTCCTCGCTAGTAGATTGTACAGTCGGTTTCTTCGAGTGTTATCGATTCGCTCTGCCCATTCGATCGACTGGACCTAGAAGTGGTTTAAACCAACAATAAGAGTAGCTGACCGATTTAACCGTGTTACGAAAAGCAATATTTCACGAGTCATTGGATCTCGAGAGTCGCGTCCTCGCGTTAGACCTGTATCGAAGCTACGATTCAAGTTATTGGATGCAGCGAACCGTACCCCAACTTTTCAGTAGAAATAAAACGTAGATGATAGACCTCGGAGGAATTGGTTTCACTTTTTCATCCGCAATTTCGAACAGGTTCGCGTAACAACTACCGCGCTCATTGTTCGATATCGCGTGCGCTCCTGGAAGTTGTACGTAGCTTAAAAGTGACGCAAACGTTGATTCCGACAAGCCCGTCGGGTCGAAACAGGTACTACGGGATTCCAGAGAGACGCGCGTGGGTGGTTGTCCGCCAATCAGTCAGATTACGTTGAATCCGTGGTACACGATACGCGGTACGGTTATCAGCCGGGACGTAGGGCACGGTCGATGGATACGAGGCGGTCGCGTACCAGTAGCGAGGTTCGCTCCGAACGAGAGAGAGCGAAACGTAGATACTACGAGTGGGCAGAGCAGCAGGTCGGGATCTCGGGATGAATGCCGGTCGGTGGACGCGGTCACCGGGCGTACGCGCGTCGTAAAGTGGCGATCGGATCAGGACGCAGGAAATTGGCCGGATTCGCGAGCAATGGGCCATGCTGATATTGCCCGGCACGGAATACCGTACACTGGGCTGCTGCTGCTGCTGCTGCGCCGTTTCGCCGCGGATATCGGGACGCGAACTGTCGCTGTACAATACGACGCGGATCCGCCCTCACGTACAACACGTTTCCCCGTCAACCTGGTTATTCGTGATCCACCCGGTGAAACGACTACCGTTTCCACGTTCTGTTTGCACGGGAACTTTCGATCCCGGAATTCGTGCCGACGGATAGAGAAACGAGTGCATTTCTAAATACGATTTTCCGAAGTAGAAACTTTAACCTGTTGTTCGCTTCTTCGCCGTTTGAGATCGTAACGACTCTTACTCGAAACCGAGACGAATAAGCCAGGAAGAAATCTGGTAGCGTTAAAAAAAATTGTTTCGAGGTTGACGAGAGTTAACAAGGTTCCTCGGTGCGGACCAATATCACACCATTAACCGTAGATAAGCCAGCGGCTAGAGCTACGGCCAATATTGAATGCTCTGTATAGGTAGTTTGCCCGGAGGGGGTCGGAGGTTGCCGTTGCCGTTGCCGAAGCCGGTGCGCGCAGGGATGATTGTGCATTAGTGGTACTATTGTGCCGGCCTCCCCTCAAATCCATATTACTCGTGTAGTAGTCAGTCAGTGTCCGTGTTTCGGGCTCTCTCTCTCTCTCTCTCCCCCTCTCTCTCTCTGTCTCACCGCATCCGTTCGTTCGGAACTACGTATTCGAGTTGTGTATAGAGATCCGCCCCGGTACCCGGCGTGCTCTATATGCAAACCGCCGCGTAATGAGTCCGTCAACCCCGTAACGTCGTTTGCCGCTATCCTTGCACTTAGGCGGCGCGGCGGTGTGGCGGTACACAGCCATTTTCCGGCGAATCCCACGGCCTGCCTCCGTCTCGAATGCAAATCCGTCGAAACTCTCTCTCTATCTGTATCACCGCCACCACCACCACTACCGGCCGATCGGACCCCATGCAAATTCGCTCGCGGCTCCGATTATCGCGAGCATTCGAGTTTCTCTCTTCTCCGGATTTCATAAGCCAGTTTATTGCCTGTTTCTCCATGCACTGAATAACTAGCTACATGCTATCAGACAATTTCGAATCCTATATTCTAATCTTCCGTCTAATATCGTTGGAAAAGATTTCCGATGCACGGGGAACGGTTGGAGGTGTCCTAGACTAGAAGCGAGAGATATACAGTATGCATGTACACGCGGGGACACGGTTAGTCGACATCGGTCGGACGTCGCCGAGCGTAATGTTTGGCATAGCTTGTCGCAATATGTTACACACCATCCGCACCGACCCTTCCATCGAATCGGGTTACACGAGTATCTTCCATGATGCGCGTCGCCTACACTGGCCTCTCTGATGCACGCAATCAGTGTGACCAACGACGTGCCCGTACGTCCTCGCCCAAACTGGATGCCGCGTAATTACGAGACGCGAAATAATTCAGGAGCCAGAGTGGCTGGCTAGAAAACATCCCGGCGAAGGAGGTCGAAATGCTTTTTGCGAACAAAAAAACATCCACCCTTTCGATGAAATATATAATTCGAGACCACTGGCTTTGTTTTTAAGAAGTGTCTCTATTTGAAATTTCTGATGTGATTCCACCCACCCGGTTCGGGTCGGACGCGTGGGTGTAGGTGTCGGCGCGCGTTACCGCGGCATCAGTCGTTGGCCTAATGTTTCGCATAGCTTTGTCGCAATATGTTACACCCGTGGATCCAGCCGTTTCCACGATCGAACCACCGGGTTAGAGAGCGCGATATCTCCGCGGTGTTTCGTGTCCTCCGAACCACGGAACCCGACACGTGAGAGAGAGGGGCCGCCCCCTCTTGTTTAGCGACGGTGGTG
Source organism: Ceratina australensis (assembly GCA_004307685.1). NCBI lineage: Eukaryota > Metazoa > Arthropoda > Insecta > Hymenoptera > Apidae > Ceratina > Ceratina australensis. Next base: position 174,252 of record SHCU01000162.1, on the reverse strand, counting down.
GCCCGCTGTCAGCGTATGCTAATCACGGTAATAGGGCCGCGCGTAGCCGGCTGATATTCCGAAATAACGTCGATTCGAATACCGGTGTCCGTGGCTAATCGCGTCGCTCCCCCGGAACATCTCCCGGCGTTACACGTTGACTAAGGCCAACCGGGGATTTCGGGTTGTCCATTGATGCCGCGCTGTCACAATTATGCACGCTATTTCGTCGGTAACAATGAGAAAGCGCGTCGAGCCGAACGTGATAGAACCACCGTGTCGCGTTATTAGAAAATGACACGAGGCGGAGTACCTGTGGCTGATGTCGACAAATGGACATGGCCTCGACGTGATTTCGCGCGAACCGGCTTGATCTCCTGGTAAGCCAGCCGCGAATGAAGACGAATGACCGAAGGGGTACGAGGCCGAGTCCGCGCGTCTCGTAATCGTTCGACGTTACAAATATCGAGGCAAGACTCGTGCGCTTTATCTTCGACGAGGATATGAAATTTGAGTGTCTGCAATTACGGCGAGCAGTTCGAACAAATGTCCGGGAATGAAATTAAATGTAAGGGTCACGAGGGGCGAATTATACAATCAGCTTGAGGAGGCAGAAGTCGGGAGCTGTGATCGCAATACTCGTAATTGACTGAAGCGCGATCCGAACCGGGGCGAGGGGTGGCTGCCGCTGCCAATTCGAGCGTTTTTAAAACCGTTGCCCCTAATCTCTCGCTGCGTTATTGGTCGAGGCATCGCGGGCCGGGGGCGCATTAGCGCGACGTTTCCGTACGATATGGGTCCCCCCGGTGGCGTTTGCCCGCCCGAGCACGGATATTATAAATCCCGAGTCAAATGTAGCGTATTGTAATTCCGTCGCGATATCACTTAATGCAATCTGTACGAGCCTCGACGGTGGAAAATTTCGACCATCCGTTTCCGGGTGGAATCCCGCGCGGCTGTAATAAGACGCCGCGCGTTTTCTTTTTCCCGGGGATTGTTTCTAGTTAAATTAAGATAAACGATGCCGATAAAATCGAAGCCAGGGCGATTCCCGTTAAAAATCTATAACCCGCGCGATAAGACCGGAGCCAAGAGGATCCTCGCCGGTTCAATTTATTTTACGACTGGAGATCCGCGGTCTCCGCGCCGCGTCAACGCGGGAACCACGGGCGCGGGCGCGGGTATGTGCAGCCACGTGAAATTAAAAGTCCGGAACCCTTCGCGTGGCTCACGACAAAAGGAGATGCTCCGGTTGCCTCTGCGAACCGAGAATACAGGATTACGTCTTCTCCTCGTCATCGTTCGCCTGAGAAAAAAATAAATACCCTGGAGCGCGGGCAGAAAAATAAGCCCTTAAAGAGGCTGATGAATTTTAAATCAGCCTCGCATTGAAATCAGGAAAACGTCTCCATTGCCAGAGGACTTTTGAGCTCTCCGCGTCTCTTACCTCCGCTACCCGTTCCACCCTGCCGCCGGTACTTTCAGTTTTCATCTCTTAATAATACAGAGGCACTAATACCCTGATCACATATTCCCGGGGATGAAAGGTAAATCTTGCGCTCTGGGCGGGTTATAAGGAGCACATTAATTCCATTAGAAAACGCGCGTCGTAACTTCCCTTCCGTCTTCTGCCCTTTATTCGAACGACCGGATCCTCCTCCTCCTCCTACTACTACTACTACTACTACTGTCAACGATGCCGCTCGACCTCGTTCCCATGTTTCACTCTCGCGGTACAGAATCGGTCTTGTTGTTAAAACGATTCTCGCGAACTGTAAATGCTCGCGATATCCCAAACTATTGTGCGCGCGAATCTCGAAGGTAAGTACTAATATCCTCGGCGAAACATAAAAGGCATGACGAGACGAACGACAGCGTGGAGAGCGTAGCCGCGGGTCGATCGAGGATCCGACGGCGCCACCCCCAGGGAAATCGCTTTAAACCTTTTAAATTCGAGGCTCGCGAAAAAAGGAGGCGAGTCCTCGAGAGCAGCCACCACCACCGGCACGATACACGGGCCAAGTGTGTACACTCGGAGCTCTCGCTCTTCGGCTGGCGGCGGCGTGGTAGCCGGTTGCACGGTACATAAATACATCGCGCACGGAAGAGGGAAATCTGTTTAAAATATGTTCTCTCTCTCGCCATTTCGCCATGGTCGTTTGCCACGGGGAATAGCTAAATGCTTTTTGCGAGAGGCCATTTAAATCTTTACCTTTCGTCCTGTATATCCTTCCCTCTATCCCCGTCGCCGTTCGTACATTTGTCTTCTCCTCTTTCCACCGTCTTTTCCCCCCCGCTCCGTCTCTTTTCTATCCGTTCGAAACTGGTCGCGCCGTTTCCCCGATTCGACCTCTTCGGCTGGCGTAACGCGAACGGGATACGCCGGGGGAAAAATCGCGGGGAATCTGGAAAGAACGCCGAGGAAGGAAACCAGCGATAGCGGAGGGACAGGGAAGGAAGAGGTATCGCCGGTGAACTTCTCCGTTCCATCGATTCTCCTTATTCAATCTTCCAGGGAGACGTTTCGCAGCCGGTGTACGCCCGTCTATACACCGGCGCGAGTGATATCTTTGAAGTATCTACAAATATTCTGGCATCATACGAGTCACTTTAGAACGCGGCTCGGAGAAAGTCTCGTTTTTCTCCTCGCGAATCTTTTTTCCCCGATCCTTTGCTCTCTCGCGTTTTATCGAGATTGGCCGCGCCCGAAGTCCCTGGAAGTCCCACAGGAAATGGGGATACGGATGCACGGGCGTACACACAACGGCCGCCGAAACTGCTCGTCGCGCGCACAGCCCGTCGGTGCTCCTCGCGGATCCACGGGCTGTGTGTATGCACCCGGAGAAAAACACGAGACGCTTTTGCATGCGAGAAAATGACGCGGATTGTGCGCGGGAACTCCTCGGGGAGTCGGGAAAGATAGTCGGTACTTGAGAGGAGACAAGACCCATGCAAATTTCGCTTGTTCCTACCGGTTATGAATGGGAGGATATTGCGATTCGTTGAATGGTTCCGCGGTACCTCGTATTGTTACCTGAGATATCCCATCGGAGACGGTTAGTTAATTGCCAGTCTCCCACGCTTCGTTCGTACGCTTTCATTATACATCTGCGTACACTTATTCGACGTTTACACGAAATTCCGCGAGCCAGGAATAACGACGCGGCTAGCCCGGCTTATCTATTGGTTTCTACAATTACATTTAATTGATGGAAACAACGGAGCGACGAAGTTGGATAAGGCACAAAAAAGAAGAAGCATGTTTCCCGAGGGTTAAGCGACACCAGTTGCTCTCGGATAGCTCGAGGAGATTTATTGGCGCAAGTTCGCCCCGGGGAGGTCGATGAAAATGAAATCGGTGACAACGACGTGCTCCGAAGACTCGTCGCGATGCTGAAAGGAGGCTAAGCGCCACCGTGCCGTGAATTCGTTGTCGGCCGGAGAAAAAAGCCGTTCGATCGCTTCTCGCGAAGGCTGTGGTTGTGACACGTCGCTATGTCCCCCGGCCTTAATACCGTCGTACGAGATACGCACGGTTCGTTCGAGGCTCTGACGAAATCGACCATCGCATTCCCCCGATACCGTTTTCTTCTCGACGTTCCATTACGTCGCTATTTATCGGTGGAAAACGTCCACTCCCGTTTCTCACGATAATTCCACGGCCCATGAAAAACTGGAACGACCCGCTACAATGTAACCCGAGGAGCCGTACGTCTCGGTCCAACCCGAATCGGAGATGAATAGGTATGGCTCGTAAATCGAACCAGGAGCAGCGCGGTACGAGGCTGCAAGTATTTACTTTAAATCGGGAGAGGGCCACTCGGACGTCTACCGTGAGCGTAACGACGAATAAAGGATCGATTCGTCCCTAAGAAATCTTCCCGTTCGATCTCCCTGTTCGCGGCCACGACGAACGCTTTCCCCGTGTATACGCTTCCCTGTCGGTTTCTTGTCAGCGGCTATTGTAAGTAAATCGGTCACTTCGCCGCTCATAAATGAAGGGAAGAGACGCGCGATCCCGTGTAGCCGGAGGAGGGAAAAGGACACGGCCGGGTGCGACGAGGAGCTGACCGTTTTGGCCTCCCCCGAAACCGATGTCCGGTCAGCACCCTTGATTCGAACGTTGCCCTCCCCGTGTACAGGACTTTTATGGCGCATAAATATCGAGAGCTCTCCATGATATCCCTACTGTATTATCAGAGAGATGCTTACTGTCGGTGAACCGAGAGCACGGGAGCGGACGGGGGCTGTTATTTGGAGCAATTCTATATCGGCCGACTCACACCTACCACCGACCGGCTATCGTTAGATACGAAACAACGCCATACCCGACTCGCTGGAGTTCCGCCAATTCCGCTCGCTACGGGAAACGACGTTCCGTAGCGTACGACAGCGCGCTCGCGCTCAGATTCAATCTCCCGACTGGTTCTCGTACTTCCTCGAAAGGATTAAATTGAAAGCGACTCGAGCCACTACCGGCGGACCAGCGAAATTCTTTTCGAAACCTCGGGTTACGCGGAAACGTACTCTCTATTGTATTTATTTGTACAGACGCTTCGCCGATACTCTTATAAAGATTTTTACCGATGTACGCGTATCAAATCAATCTACGGCGGGTCTTCATCGAACGAATCAGACGCATGATCACGGCACAAACGAACAATTTCTGGAGCCATCGGTGCGGGCCGCCCTTCGAACCATTCCCATCGAGTATATATCTATGTATCGAGTATAAGAAATTCAGCGAGTCGAGAGGGAGATCGCATATTGTCAGACCATCAGCGCCCCTCGTCCTGGCGTCGCTGAGCAGCGCCGTCCCACCCTTCTCTCCCTTCGGCACCCTTTCCGGCGAGCGAAACTTACCGGCAAGAGCGAGGAGGACCGAGCGATATCGAGGGTGGTATCGCCCCTATCTGTATCCGTGTATGGTTCCAATAAAACGGGAACCACTCACAGCTTTTGTGTCGGATACAGTGGCGGTGTTAGAGGATGGTGGTCGCTGAGACACGGCGGAAAGGGGGTGCTAGTGGTTGTTATCGGCCATCAGGTTTTATATCCGCGCGTCGGGGCGGGTTGCCGGCCGGGGAGGGAGGGAAACGGTCAAACGATACTGGATACACCGCGTGTTTCGCAAAGATTCTATGAAGATTGCCACGGGATTTTATTACGGGAGAAATGTCGGTTAATAAAAATGAATAGGGAGAAGAGGGTCGAGCCGGGAGAAGGAGGCCGCTTCGGTGCCTACCGTTTCCGTCTCGCTTTCCGATTCGACGTGCCGAAACGATTTCAGAGTACGATCTCGCGCGTCGCGTAAACCTCGTCGTTTTAGATCGGACAACCGACCCTCCCTCCTCGGTTTCTGAGTCACCGATCTCTCGTGAGATCCAAGGTGTAAAATTGTTATTCAATCCTGATTTAAAGGCTGCTCGATTCTTTGATCATTTGGGATTTTTACGTGTCCCCGCTTCCGACGGATTCGATGTTCAGGCGCCGATTGCGAGCGTCCGTTCGTTTAAAGGCGACGAGTTGATTGAAACCACGCCTGAAATTCGAACCTCCTGCGTATCGGTTTCCCCTGCCGGTTTCGCGAATCGTCTTCAGTGCAACGCTCCCCGAGACAACAGATGCAATTCACGGTTCTCTCGCGGCGGTAACGCGATCCGTCGCCAACGGGCAGCTAATTCATACGAGGTACCGGAAGGTTCGCGAGATGCATCGAACGGGAATATCAAGCGGGCAGCTGTCTGAAAGTTTTCGAGCGGAAAATCCAATGAAACGAGTCTCGATGCGCGTGGCGCCTACGTGCCACCGTGGTCGATCGCGATAGAAACGCCTTCCCGAGGGTCGAATCTCTCCTACGCTCGTGTTCGTACGACTTCGAAATTCCACAAATAAAATTCGTCTCTTTAGCCTTCGACCGGTCCGGTTTTTCAACAGCGAGAATCGGTTAATCCGATGGCACAGTTCGAACGCATCGGAGAGAGAAAGAGAGAGAGATAGTGAAAAAAGTAAGAGGCGAAGGGTGGAACGAAAGGGCGGAGAAAAGGACTGGTCCTTTCTTGTTTGCTCGATCCCACCCGCGATGGGGTCAGAGGCGAATTGACTGCCGTGTCATTTGTAACAATAAAGGTGGGAGTCCCGATGTCTGGACCTCTGACTTTCGTTCCGGTGATACGGACTTCTTTTTCTCCCCTGCCCTCGGGGACAAAAAAGAGGCACGAGAAGAAGGAGGCTCGATATCGCGTCTCTCGTGTGTACGCAATGAAATTGAATAATAGGATCCGAAGCATTTTTATCGGGGCCGGGCACAATAGGAACGGGGTCCCGCGTCCGTGCCCGGTGACTGATGTACCAATTTATTTCACGGCCGAGCCGTATTTTCTTACGGCACCGCTTCGAAAACGTTCGGTTTGATGCTTAGCAACGATGTCGTCCCGATTGTCCTAAATAAATAAGCGGTGGGAGGCTGCGGCCAGACATTTTTCATATCCCTGATTGCCTCGCTTTTTCTCTTTAACCTTTGTCCAGCTCTCATGCTCGATTTTATTATTATGCGCCCTCTCGGTTGTCCACGGTATTTATTGGCCGCATCAGTTTCCCGCTAATTCGGATGACGTCTCGGAGACTCTCGATGAAGTGACTCTATTCGCCCTTTTTTTTTTCCTCCGTCGTCGACGATCGCACTCGTCGTTTTCAAAGGGTCGTCGGCTTTCTCGCGGGGCCCAGTTAAGCGATCAAGAGACCGCGTAAGAGGGCTCGAGGCTATCACAATGGGCCTTGACGTATGGACGACATAAGTCAGCGGACAAAGACCGGCCGAAACTTTGTCTCACGGCTCTCCGACAAAGAATACGGCCGGGTATTTCGACGTGGAAGAGACCGTGACCGATCCGTCGAACGATTCGTCACGGTGTAGGCCCAAGTTTTGGAAACATTCCGGCCCCGTGAACGAACCTCTGGGCGCGTGTCTCAATATTTTCTCCCGCGACGAACGCTTTTCACAGTTTAACCAAGACGTATGGCGTCGCTCATTGTCGTTACCCCGCCGCGAGGGCTTAAACGATCTTCCGCCGGTTTGCCCTATTTTCAGGTGTCTCTATTATCCTCGGTTCGCGAAATTCCGGAAAGCGCGTTTAGAGGCAAAGAAACAGCATGGTTAATTCCGAGCTGGGATCAAAGACGCCGATTTCGTCACGCAGTTCGACGGAGTGTCAGGACCGACGAGAGAAGATCTCGTTTACTCGTACACGGATCTTCGGCGTAACGACAGAAATTTAATTTTCTGAATGTTAATCCCGTTTCTCGGTTGACACACTTTCCCCGCAATAGAAATAAGCCGCAGCGTAAACATATAATCGCGTCGCGTCGTATCACGAACCGTTTTCTCGTGGCTCGTTGCGTTACTCTCGGTAACCGCAAATATTCGTATCGCCGGCGGAGGTAGCCGGTCGTCAAAGGGCCTGCCTATGCAGCGCCGCGGTCGTTCGAGCGTCACGTAACGATTAACGAACAAATGGCGGGTAGTTGCCGGTAATTGTAATAATTGCAGAGCGTGCAACGCCGTTTCTTCTTCTCCTTCTTCCTACGTACGCCGCGTACGCCGTAGCCCGATGAAAGGAGACGATAGAAAATACGCGACATGTGTCTTGTCGTCGCAGTGGGAACTGGGGAACGGCGCGGTTGTGTGCCGCCGTGGCCTGCCTACCTACCCCCGTCCCGCCATTGTTTCCCGGCATTATCGGGGTCGAAACGTAGGAATCGCGGTTTAGATTCCTCGCGACCCGTCATTAAACCGTTTCTTCGAGGGTGTCCTAATGGACTCTTGATTTCCGTTCGCCTACCCGAGGAAAACCCGTACCGTGAGAACCGTTCATTTTGCGAGTAGAAGAACGCGACGTTTAGACGGGCGGATGAAATGTCTCGCGTGCCGGTTTTCTCGTTCGGCCACCTGCGTAAATACGAATACATTTACACCTGGTTTCGCCGGGCAGGCATCACGGTGGGTGACTTCTTTTTACGACAAAGTAACTTATTACACGATCCTCCCCCGAGGAGGAGAGGGAGCGTATACGTGGAATAGATATATAGAGAACGAATAAGATGGACTGGTGGCTCGTAAAACGAGGGAACTCCTCGGCGCTCGCGTTTTATCGGTAATAAATATTTTAAAGTTCCCCGACATGATAACAAATATGTTCATCGTAAAAACTGTTTCATCCGGCGCGCGTGGAATTCTCTCCGAGGTTTGACGAATGATACCCTGATGGGTTCGGATATAAGCGAACGAGGCACGGCGCGGAGGAAAAAATCTGTCGTACGAGGAAGAAAATTCCTGCAACCGGCGTGCGAGGCATAATAGCTAGTTAGGGTTCATTGTATCGGTAACTCGTGTACGAACGCTCATATGCATGACAATGCCCGCGTCTTAGAGCCGTGCCACGCTCTTTAGCGACGCATTCCGCCACGCCGCTAATGCCCTGTAATTCTTTTAAACGCGTGTCGGATCGAAATTTCGTATCCACCGTTTAGTCAAGCAGCATCCGTCATACCGGCGACGCGCGAGATCACCGGGTTAGATTAGGGATCGGAAGGGTACCGAACTTTTTATCTACCGGCTGCCCCTATTCAATTCAAAGTTTTCCATCTCGCTCGTTATCGCGCGTACTCCGAGATGCATTGAATCTCGCTGATTGACGTTTATCGACGATAACAGCGGGCGCAGCTGGAAGCCGAGACGTTTTTACGCCCGAGCACTATCCCCGAATTCGTGGAACATGCGAAAGATATTCGTCGCCGTCCGGCAGTTTTCTTTTTTTTTTTCTTCTTTCTCGCACGGTAAATCGGGGTCTCGTGGGGGTGATGCGTTTCGACTTTTAGAACCGTGACGTCCGGTATCCCTCGGTGCGTCGTTATTACCGGCCGTGATCTTACCGGGTGACAGCCGAGAAACAGTATTTCGGGTACGATGCGCCCGGTCACGGCCGCTAAGACTTTTACTGCCGCCTTAGCGCTTCCATAATGGTCGGCATAAGCCGGCCGCGGCGAAGTTGCACAAAGTTGCGCTCGGAGTTGCTCGCCGTGAGCGAATTACCCGCGAGAGGTCGGTTCTCGCTCTCCGCAGCCGCTCCCGGTGTGGATTATCGGTCTTGATGGCCGGCCGGGTACCCCGTGGCGAAAGCCACGAGGACAGTTTACGCGTCGGACCACCCACGATCGATCGAGGATAGAGGGAAACCGTTCCTGCGACCAATTTGCCTCGGTACCGACCGGAAATTTTTAGGCCGCGCTTTCCTTTCGCCGAATGTTTTGCTGGTTCCCGACGCGGCACGTCTTACTTCGCTGCTCGGAATGCTTTGAGATCCGGTGAGATAGCCGCGTGAATGGGATTCCTTCGCAAGGGTGGAAAACAAACAGCGAGGACCGAGGGCGTTGGAATGCAAGTCTTACGTAATATAGGGTAGGCTCTTGATTCGGTACAAGGGGGTTCGCGTATTGTCATTCGGAATTGATATCGAGAAACTCGTCTCGTTTGTTTTACCGTTCCATTTGCTGTTCGGTAAACGCGTAGAGATAATGTAGATAGGGGCGTATGTAAGTAGAAACGTCTGATTGTTAGTAAGAGAGAGAAGAGAGAGCATAAGGTTGATGTTGCTGTTTGGTTTGCTTTTAACACTAGAAAGACTGAAACTTAGTATATACCTATATTGCCCGAAAGCAGTCAAAATGATTTGATTGTGAAAGGATAACTAAGGTGGAAAGAATTTTATTTGAAATTAATTTGTAATATTTTCTTATAATATTTACAGTTATTAAACAGATTATTAGTAAATATTAAAAATAAACAAAATTTCTAAGGAATTGTATCATTATATACATCATTCTTTTCCTAATTGAAATTAAACAGCAGTCAAAATGACTTCCTTAGGCAATCTAGTGTTAATATTCCTATTTACACTGTTTGTGACAGGTTTCCAAAGAGATATTCGCATACATGAAAGAGAGGCAGAGCTATCAATTTGCATGATATAAAGAGAGAAGGTGTGTTCCCAAAATTGACTAATCTCTGACGTCTAGCGCGTCTTCCTACCTTCTGTCATACCGAATTTTATCGGGAAGTGGTTTCTGTTGGCTCGTCTGCAAGGCTGCGCAAGAACATATCTATTCTCATATGCTTCATGTCAATGTGATTCTCTCCCTCTTTTCATTAGGTGAACGCTTTCCGGCCAGGCTTGCCTACTCTATCTATATTATCTTTATAAATAAACGACGAACGATAGAAGTGTTACGACTGATCGCTGTAGAATTATAAGGTAACCACCTGTCGCCGTTTACGAAGTCCCTTTGCGCGGAAGATTGACAAGGCCATCGTATACCGATCGCCGTTCTCCCCGCGACGACGACTCGCGGCCTACGCTTCGAGAAGCCTGGCAGCCACCTACTCGCGTTCTCGGAAACGGTGAAATCCGTGGGAAACAGGAATTCCTGTCAACGAGATGGCACGAGGAAACGATCCGCGCGGGAAGCAGGAGCCGAGGAATGTGTCTCAGTGGGACGCGACGAGCCGCGTCTCATCTACTCCTCCTCTCCTCGTTCGTCGACTCCCTCGGCGCAAAAACGCGCCGGTTTCGCCTTATTACGATTCTCGCCTCCGCTCTCTCATTTTCCCTCCCGTTCGCCTTATTGAAAACTGGACACGCGAGATTTCCCGCGTTTTCTTACGGTTGATCAATGACTCGAGGCTGAACCTCTCGCCGACGCGACGAGCGCGTGTACCTACGCTGCACACGTGCACACACCATTGTGACATACGCGGATTACCTTGGACTTATATCTATAGAAAATACGAACACGCGAGTCGTGGGCCGCCTCGGCGCTCATTGTCGACCGGGGACCGCGTTTCTATTTACCACGCGGACTGCGGGTCGTTGGAGGGAAAAAAAATTCTTCTCTCATTAACCTTTCACGCCAGTCTCCATTGTTTTTTTACGCAAGCGTCGGCTGATCTGTTCCACGGGACTTGTTTTTTTTTTTTCTAACCGGTTAAACGGTGCGAAGGCGGTGAAAATCGTTTCGTCGAACGTCGCGAAATGTTTTCGATTATACAGAATCAGACGCGAGGCACCGTCGCATCGGCACGGCCGATTTAATCGGTGCAATTTATCCAACGGAGACACGGTCATTATCGCGTATTGATAACGCGCGTTTCGTTGCCGGCGCGGATATTAATAAACCGGGATTCATTTTCTGGCGTATGTAACGCACGTGTGTGTATACGCGTTCGCATTCGCGTATCTAATTACGCACTTATCGGGGAAGGGGGCGCGGGGGGATGGGGGGGCCTGACGCGCTTATAAACTCGCGACTGATGATAATACGCCACCGCCCGTTCTACGCACGGCTTCGTTTCACGGTCCGCTACGCGTGTGGACACGCGCGAGGTGCAGCGCGCGATAAGGAGAGAATGACGCTCGGAGTCGATGAATCCGACAGGCCGAGGTCTAATTAACCTTTCGTGCCACCGCGCCTCTTTACTCACTAATAAAACGAGAATTGTACGTCGTCAAATGAATAATTGAAGCGCTTAGAATATAATGTTACGGTACAAGACTGGAGTGACCACAATATCTGTAGACAAATGTTATTGGATGCGCGTAGACTGCGTCGGTAAACCGTGATACTTCTGCTATCACGATTTGATTTCAAAATAAACTTACAGTAGTAGTTATTCATGAAGCTGTAGACTAAAAGTGTTTTTTATTTTGAGACGTCAAAGTTATGATAAAATCCAGTAGCATCAGTGTCACAGCATAAAAAAAAGTAAGACGTAGAGCTATCATTTTTTCTTAACATCTCTGAACTTCGATCCTTAGGAGAAATTGAGAATTGACCGGGAATCATTGTCCCGAGCTTGTCATCGGGTTGATGATCGAGTGCCTCTCGAGAGGTGATGATAATGTTATTCATCGATTCACTATGAATATTCACAATTCAGCTATTTATAATCGTAACGATTATGTCACTTGATTATTCGAATCGCATAACACTGTTTGCCATCGGTACACACCGCGCGTACTCGAAGCTTCGAAGACAGCCGATGAAAAGGATCCGAGTAGTTTAGTCGAGGGAAAAACAATTTTCCTATCGGCGAGACCGTGTTTCTGTTCGAATTCATTCGTTACGTTCGAACAGTTTCTGCCCGCTTACCGGGTTCAGTCCACGCCGGATCGTAAATCACGATCCGGCCGGCCAGTATGAATTAATCCAGACTCGACGGAGCATATAATCGCGAGTTTTTATCGATCTCTCGCGAGCGTAGCGTCGCGCCCAGTGCCTCGTCTCCCTTCTCCTCTCGCAGGCTCTGGAAAAAAGGCAACAAACTTGGCTCTCGTTCGTATGTATGGAATAATATACAGGCGTGTTAATTACTCGACCGGATCGCCGCGATTCAATGTTTATATTCGAACGGGCCGCTGCCTCGTTGAGACACGTTTGCTCGCGGGGTACCGCCGTGTAATATTACACATGTAGGAATCGCGCGTAGGTCAGTGCTGCATAACGCAACAGGAGTACGCCGAGATAGGAGTATGACGAGATCGTCGACTATGGAAAAACAGCTTTCTCTCTCGACAGGTTCAGCCGGCATAACGTAGGAATTAAGTAGATAAACAGTACGTGGAGTAATATACCGTGCTCTCGGAATACAGGTACACGCGTAGCCATACGAGCGTGCAGACTCGCCGGGGGGTGGGCGGGAGTCAGCAACGTTTCACATACTACTTATGCGTATTCGTTATGCGAAATAAAACGCGGTGAATGTACCGAGCGACGGTGGCACGCGCGCAACGGAATAATATAAACGTGCTCCGCTACCTGTTAGTTCGCGCTTTTTTAACCGACGTTTAGACTCGTTCAACTGCGTCGTTTTCCAACGAACACAATTGTTAAGAGATTCGAGAGGTCACGGATCGATCGTGTATTTTTAATCTTTTTAATTGATCTTATAAGGCAGCAGTAGGTGTATCGTGAAACTCGGTCTAATGAAATTTTGATGCGTGTCGCTCGTACACCGGTAAAAGCAGGGAATCAGAATGGCTCCGGGCGCAATGCCGTAGACGTTACATAAACCGTGCGGAGAATAATGGAAGAAACCGGAAATTCGATAGCGCACTTCCGAAAGGACCGTAACGAGCCGTTACTCGGCTACAGACTTTCGGTCGTAATGCGAATACACGAGACGGGAGGAGCCGGGGCTTGACTTTAGTAAGAGTTTACGAGGGCGGCCGACACGGGGTTAATTCAATCAGCCTATAATCCCGACTCTAACCCTGATTACCCTCCCCCGTGGATCCGGAGAAAGCCCGGCATCGAGGCCGCTTCCAAGGCGATTCGATCCTGATTAAAAGCACTCCTCGACGTTTTCGCCTAACCGACAATTATTGCGCCGAACGCGAGCTTTTCTCTTTTCCCTCTCTTTCGGATATGAACCGTTCGTTGAAATTCAAGTAACCGTCGAGAGTTCGGCTGTTATTCGGTAACCGATGAAAATTTTATTTCTCATTCTCTGTCGAAACGAGCCGAAGGGTTGAACGACATTTCAACCGATGGGGAACTATTTTTATCTCTGAAACGGAGAGAAAACGCGGTGCCATTAGGATTAGTGGCTCGCGGTTCGTTCACCGGTCGAGTAGCAGAAACAATGGCGAGCCGCGTGCTCGCTTGGCGACGCACTCGTGGACGAAAGTCCATTTGGAAATGGGTTAAGTGCGCTTAAGATAATTCCGTGTTCTTAAAAGCTATTAGTTTGCACGCGGTTGGGCCGCGCGTTGCTCGTGGGCTCGGACGGCTATGAGGGCATCGCGCGGGAAACCTTCGCTCTTTTCTTAATATTTCATTTGAGATAACAGTCCGCGGGAATTGACAGAATTGCGGAGATAACATCTACAGGAGTTAAGAACGCGGCT
>SHCU01000162.1:120969-135674 GCA_004307685.1 Ceratina australensis | reverse complement strand
TCTCTCTCTCTCTCGTTAACCCTTTCTTCCCTCGCGATGCAGCCTCCTCCTCGTCGCTCCCGCTTCGCCTATTTTCTCGCTTCGACTAGTGGCGCCTCTTCTTATTCTTCTTCAGCTTGTTCTTCTTCCTCTTCTTCTTCTTCTCCTCCTCCTCTAGGGCTCTGGTGTCCGCGTGAACTTGTTCCTGGCCACTCGAAACGACTCTCTCGTGTGCGTAGCCAGCGCAGGCCAGAGCCCGTTCGCGAAGATGAGACGCAAGAGGACCGCGATGGTAGGGGAGAGGAAAAGGGTGAAAGTCTTTTGGGAAAATCGCCTGTCGTTTCGTCGCCGTAGCGGAGAGGGAAAGCACACAGGTGTACGCGCGAGAAAGGCTAGGCTCGGTAAAATTGATATATAAAACGCACGGTTACTGTTAGAACTGGCAGCGGGATAGGTGGCACACGAGTTACGGGTTACGTAACACGGCTCTCGCGATACCAATTAACCCCGGGGCTTCACGACGATATCCTCCGAAGTTTACAAGCCATCGGGTGAATTACGTATCTTTTAAAAATAATTTGTTACACGGCTCGTTATATATTTGTCCTCATTAGAATGTCTCGATATAATTTAATGCGAGGTCAACTCCGGCTCTAACCGGAGAAAGATATCGGCTCGGCGGAGACCGTAAAAAATCCGTGCGTCGTACCTTCTCGAGGGTGTTAATGCGTACGCTAGGCGGGTTCCTCGCGTCTCTTTCTCGGTTTCATCGCTCGCCCCAACCTTTTCCCCGTCGCCCTCTCCCAGCTCCTTCTACCCGGGCCTCTTCTCGCTCTCGCTTACGCAGGCACTGGTTTGTTTTGGTTAACCGAGTGTCGAGTGCGTCGGGCGAGCGTTGCGCGTATGTTAGTACGTTAAATGAAGGCGAAGCGCGACAACCGGCGCGAAGGCGTCTGCGAGCAGATAATGTTAGCCGGGCAAGAATTTATTCTCTCGCGTTAAAATATGTAATTAAATTTATAAATAATCCGACACGAGTCTGTGCCTCTTAGGTTTCTGATGGATCTCGTGATCATGACGTCTCCGAACGGGACTCTCATAAATCTCGCCCGGTCTCGTCAACTTCGATCCCCGGGAGGTGACACCGTGGCGTCCCGCGAGGCACCCGTAAATCAACAGGTTTTTTCTCCCCCCACGTGGTCGTTTCGCAGCGTGAATCGTATCAGCCTGGTTGTCTCTAGCTCTAGGATCGACGCGCATCTATTATCGGGTATCCCTTATCGGAACCACTTCGCCTAGCTGAATTTATTCCTCAGCCGCGTTATTTACGAGTCCGCGTTATCCACTTGTTCCTCGGCGCGCGTCTCTATCGAGAGGCGAGAGACGATCGCCTCGTACCCCTGAACTTGAACTCGTTCGCCCTGGTGCGCCGCGGCGCTACGGCGAATTCTGGCTCGTTTCCGCGGGGCGCACAATAGCGACAGGCCGATGCCACTGGCGGTTATGGATGAACAGTAGCGAACGAGGAACGACGGGCGACAAGAACGGCGGAGAAAAAGGGGACTGGGGAGGTGGAGCTGCGGTAAATCGTTCGTCGACCGGAATTCTCTTTGCCCCGTTGCGACGTAGTTCCATAAGCTTGGCAAACACTCAGTAAGGAGTATTATTAAAACAAATCGTATACAGATTAAAAATAATGATATGCAATTGTAGAAGGAGACACGGTATAGAAAATTTATTATTTTATTTACTATTTATTTAATGGTAAATCTACTACTACGATCAAAAAGTTCCTTTTTTAACACTAGATTGCCCAAGGAAGTCATTTTGACTGCTTGTTAGTTCCAATTAGAAAAAAAATTATGTATATAATGATACAATGTCTTAGAAATTTTTTGTGTTGTTAAAATTTATTAATAACCTGTTTTATAATTGTATATAATATACAAAAATATTAAAAATTAATTTAAAATAAATTTCTTATTAAGTTATTCTTTCACAGTGAAGTCATGTCGACTGTTTTCAGGCAATATAGGGATATAATAATTCTCAGTCTTTCTACTGTTAAATTCTTCAATAAAAATAAAATGAAAATGATCTTATTATATTCTCAAAATCATAACTATAATTTAAACTAATACTGAAACAAAATACCCATGTCAACATTAAATAGCATTAAGATATAAAAACGATCAATATATCACATTAACGTGCAAAGTCTGTTGGTAAATTTAATTTTAAGAAACGTACGAATATAATTTCATCATTAAGATTCCGATTCTCAGAGTGGTCCTTTCCATCAGATCACCAAATTACATATTTCCAAATATACCAGATATCATCCCGACTACCGTTGTTGGAAAGTAAATTAAAAATATATCAACATCGTGCAAGCGCTTATTTTCCATCCTGAACGCAACGATTCGAATTGCTAGGCAACGCGTGGATCACCGGTGGCGTGAAATAGCGATGCTAATCCCCGGGCAATTAGCTCGATCGGGGATCGAAGGAAGGAGGGACGTTACGAGAAAAAAGAAGTGGAACATCTGTCGGGTTCGCGAAGGAAGAAAGAAAGAAGCGGACGAGCAGGAGGAACGCGCGCGCGTTGGCGCCGAGACGCGGTGTCGGGGCCGCGGCCGGGTACCCGCTACCGACAACTCATTCTTCGATTCGAGGAAGCGCGATCGCGCGGATTGGACGCGGATTGAACTGGTCCCGGGGTTCACGGAACCGAATTCGCTCGCGCGGGTCGCAACACCATCGCGCGACCGGAGGAGCCGTGTGCCACCTATAGCAGCACACGTCCACGGTTCAAGGAACCCGAGCCGATCGAGCCGATTTCTGCGTCGTTTCTCTCGCGATACCCGTTGCTTTCCCGCTGCTGCCCGCGGGACGAGGAGGGAACGGGTCCGCCCCGATACGCCACGCCGCGTTCGTTCCGTTAAATCAACACGTAGCCGGGCCGCGAGCACGGGCCCCCGCAGCGGGAAACAGGATTTTCTGAAATCGCCTGTTTTTCGGTCCTCGTCGTTACGCGAAAAACACCCGTTGTTTTGCTCCCCTGCCCCCATTATCTGATTCTCGCGCGACGAAAAGAAATGGAAGTTTCTTGTACACCGCGTATCCGGATAATACCATTACGGTTAAGCCGCTGGCTATCTTTACCGAAAGGAAAGAGGCCGTCTATCGTAAATCTGTTTCGAGCGGCCGGAGGAAGAGGAAATTCGATAAACGCCGTGGCGAAGGATAATTGCGAGCCGCGTTGCTCGCATCGATTCTCGGCCGGTAGCCGTACGCGCAAAGTAGTATAAGCCGGTCGTGGTCAGCCGAATAGGCGCGGTGCGAGGAGCCAATTTCCGCGAGCGTTTCGTTTCGTACTCGCGGTTTGTTTCCAGTACATCGAACCTGTGGCTTACCGTGCCCGCGCGGATGTACCTGGACCTCGAAAAGGATTCGGAAACCGTCGCGGGGAACAGGTGTCAAGAGGCAGTCGCGGTCGAGGGAAAAGGAAAAAGGATAGATCGAGACGCGGTGGATAGGCAGGTTGGGAAGAGGGAAAGGGAAGTGGTACTCGCAACGAGAAGAAGGCGAGGCACGGGAGGGTGTGGAAGGAGAGAGAGTAGTCCCTGGCACCCAACTCCCCCTCGTCTTATATTCCTCGAGCGCATCGAAAGCCGTCGCGCGCGAGCGCAACCTCCTCTCAAGGATAACGAGTAATCCTGGATAGTGGATCCGCCGATCCGAGGGAGGGACTCCGGCTCTCTTTTTCTCTCTCCCTCTATTTCACCGAGCGTTCTCTTTTATTTTCTCGCGTCGTCGTCGTCGCTCGGTCGTGTCCCGCTCGCCCGACTAGAACCCTTTCCAGCCGCGCCGCAATTGCTTGGATTTTGATCCGCGGGGACGGAAGGCCGAAAGGTGCGGGAGAACCGACCCGGAGGTCACTTTTTTCGGGTTTATTACGGGGAAACCGAGCGGGCTAGGTCGGAGAAGCGTCGAAGGAAACGGACGGCCGTGGAGCTAGAAGGAGGAGAGGGCGACTCCTCTCTTTCCTCCTCGTCTCCGCTACCGTCACCTCCTCCTTCACCTCTTGCCTCTTTCTTCTCCCGGGCCTGCTCTTTCTCTTTGCCCTTAGAACGTGACTCGACGAAAGACCGGGCTTTTGTTTTGACAAATCCTCCTGTACGTGTGCGTCGACTCGTCGATGGACCCTCTTTTCTGGCTTCCCTCCTTCGTTGTATGCGGCCAGATCGCGTGGAGATCCCTCCGGCCTTCTCTGTCGCTCTGTCCGTTTCACGGTTCGTTCCATCTCCGTTCGACGCTCGACCGGAGGAGCCAACGTCGCGGTAGTGCTCGCGCGCGTACGATAGGGCTTTAAGGAGAGGAGGCGGGTGTGCTTTAACTCGTTCGTCGTTTTGTCGAAACCCCCACCGGACTGGCCCGATGTAAACACGAGTGGCTGATAGCCGTGAGGCCCTGCGAGGGACGGGAGCGGGAGGACCCGTGGAAGAGGGAACAGCCGGAGGGACGGGGGCTCCCGATGGTACGACGAGTCGAGACAGAGAGAGAGAGAGAGAGAGGCTCGGGGCCCGAGCGGTGCCGAGTCGAAGCGAAGCGGACCGAGCCGAGATACAAACGAAACGAGCAAAGGGAGAAAAAAAAAGTGAAACACGAGGGAGGCAAAGTGCAGCTGAGCCACAGTGGCGTAGCCGCTCTGCTGGCTGCCTCGGGATCCGGAGGCTAGAGGCTCTCCTCTCCATCGAGGCGAGCTAACTCGACTTCGAATAGAATATAGCGCCGGGATAAAGATACATCGCGCGGCCGGGACAACGATACTTTATTATCGAATGCCGTAATTTTTCTCCACTTGTTACGCGGGATACATAACCGTTCAAATTAACAGGGTCGACCGTTGCGAGGAGACGAGACGAGAGAAGCGTCTCGTTAAAGCCGCGCACAAACGAGCGCATTCGGGGGCCATTGTTGCGAAAAGTAGCCGGTAATTTCCCGATGAAAGGGCGCGAAAAAGTGCACGTGCATCGGGTCCCGCTCTTCGCCCCATAGGTGCACCGGCGAGGGGTCGAGAGACACGCCGCTTTTTCCAGGTTGAATAATACCAGTCAGGGCAGGTCTATTGTGCAGCGGTGTGCAAGTCAGCCCTGAATAGGCGGACCCGGGATCCGAACGTGGACGTATGTAGGTCCCAACGGTCCCCGTCCGTTGAACTGGGTCACGTCGAAGTGGTTGATCGTATTTTTCTCTTAGCTCTTTCTGCACCCACCGTTTCTTTTCTTTTTTTTCGCTCGCCGAATCCTCCTCTCACCCTCCATTGTTTCTTATCGCGTCGTTTCGTCGATCGCGACCTTTCCTCCGCGACGACCGCTCCCCCGTTTTTTGCTCCTTTTTCATTTTTAGGGGGACCTCTTTTGGGTTAATCTTCTTGTCCGAAAGCGAGAGAAAAAGAGAAGACCGATGAGAGTAGGGGCTCCGGCTGGCGTCATTATGAAAATGATACTGTAGCTGTGTAGCCAAGGGGACAGAGACCGCAGACCATAGCAATTACGCGTAATGAAACGGCTGGGTCCAGCCACGGACCGGGAGAACGAAAGAGACAGGGATAGGGAGAGAGGAACGTAGGGCAATTGACGACGTTTTACGTGTAGCCTGGCTTCGGGAAACGTAAGCGAACGACACACCGCGAGTATCGCGTGTAAGTAAGCTGTAAAAAATCTTCGTACGCCACCAAGGGAAGATCGTGCGAGATAGCGCGGAGAGGATTGCATCCGATCGCAGTGGCTCCGCCGTACGTACATACACGTGACCGCTGTTTCGCACGGACGAGCCTCGACGTTCGAGGAATACTTGCGAAAACTGCTATTCGAGACCTACTTCGCGTGTGTCACTCTCGAATCGCATTCGAGTACGTAAGAACGTATCGATATTCCGTTTCGGGTCTATAATTTAAATCCTTATCCATCGGATCTCGCGATTTCCCGCACGGGACCGTGACATTTTCGTCGTCCCGCTTTGAGTTAAGGTTTCTCCTCATTAGAATCGGCCGACGCGTCTTGGCCTCCCCCCGACCCCTGTCGACGTGTGTCGTACACATGCACCGTTCGTATCTGAAATTCCCGTACACGTGTTCTAAGCCGGTGCTCGCTCGGCCTTTTGTTTGACGTGAATCACCTTTCTGTCGTGCGACGACGACGACGACGCTGCCGCTGGTCCCGGTGCGATCCGGTGTGCGTGAAATACGCGGTACGTGTGTTGATGCTCAACAGGTACGAGGTAGCTACGTCGTTGTGCTTTCTATACGGAAACGCGTGCGTACGTACTTACACACGATACTCATCGTGTACAGACGCGTAGAGAGCGCAGGAGAAAGAGGGAAGTTGTGGCTCCGCGCATGATGAAGGGCTTCCAGTATTGTCTCCCTGCCCGTATGAGTCATCGGCCGAACCATAAAATAGTCATAGGAGGTGAGCGATGTTGCGACCCTCGAGAGCCCGAGCTATGACAAACTCGTTCGCGCGTTTCTACACCTCCGCCATTGACGTAGCTCCCGCGAACTCTTTTTACCCGCGAGTGCACACACGGACGGCCGCGATGATTCATTTGCTCCCAGGTTTCAGAAGCACTGCCGCGCTGCCTCCGCTCCCAGTTGCACTCTTTGTTACAGCGTTTTAGATACACTCATTTACCGCGGTGCTCGAGGGATATTGATCAATCGTTCCACAGTTGTCCGTTTCGTTAGAGTCTATTATAGATTTCTTTAGCTTATTCGCGGTTCACCGATTCGAACCGTATTCTATTCAGAGCAGTTTTACACGTACAAATGTACCGATGGTTGTCGGCTATTCTTAAAGGATATTCACGATCCAAGTTCGAGTTCTTCTTAGGTCCGTATTTGAATACCTGACATTTTCTCGGTATTATTACTCATCGTAGATAAAATCTGGCTCTGTTTGCCTAAAACAGTCCCCTCCGTCGACCACGTGCGCGGTCCCCGGATACGTGGTCTAACATTCCTTCATCGTGATAGGTCGTTTAGAACGGAATAGATTAGAAGGGATAACGGCCGCGCTCGAATCGCAAAGTCCCTCCCGATAATTTAATTACCGCGCGAATTGCACAACGACTCGGTAAATATGTATCGCGAGCCGAAACGCAGGGACAATAACGGAGTCGCATTTCTCAAGCGCAACGGTCAATCAATCGTGTATTAGGCCCAGTTTTATCGATCGGACCGGTTTGATCGGCGTTGTTCTAAACGGCTGTCCGCTGGCTGCCAGATAACGATCGATCCGCGATACCAGCGGCCCGATACGGATCGACAGGACCGAGAAAGAGTGCTAACCGGCTACCGTGCGGAAGCTGTGCGAACGTCAGTCAGCGTTGTCGGCGGTCACGTCGACAGAGATTGAAAGCGGCGCGAAGATAAGGCGGTTGATCGCGCGAGCCGCTAACGATCCACGGATCCCACCGATTTATGCCGATTAGTCCACGAATAGTACGTCGGGACTCGTGAGTTTCCTAACGCGCGGTAAATCTATTTTGCGCTTTGCGTCGTATAAAATTCGTCGACGAATATGTAACTCAGATATTTTCGTCGTAGGAGAATCGAATTACGGTTGAAACGCGTTTTACAAGGAGCGGTACAAGCTCTTCCTTTATTGAATGACAACCGCTTGAACATTCATCGCCACCTCCCGTGAACCCTTGGGTCCTAAATCAATCAGCCGGTCAGGTAGCCCCTTCGTTAATTCGAAGCGCAGTCGCGCCACGCGGAACGGACGCAGCTCACGCTCGATGATTTCACTGTTCGACGCGGCTCGAACGAGCGGACCCAGCCTGAATCGCAGGAAGCGATCCGTCATTCGGTAGAAAGCCCTTCTAATGGGTCGTCCGCCGGAGTTGCCCCGCACGGCTTCCATAGAAAACAAAATCGTTGTCCATTTCGTTGGTCTACTTCGAACGGTTAACGATGACCCAGATTGTAAATGCTAGATAATTACGACTGTCCGCCGTATCTAGAGTGAATCGCGTAAGCGTATCATAAGGAAAGAATCCCGAGCGGACCGTTTCGAACGTACGATTATCAGAAACGGTGAAATCAGTTTTGAAAAATTTGTTACAACACCGTGCTACGGAGTTTCTTAGCCTCGGGAGTTCAAGAGGTCCAATGTGTCCGTGCATGCGTGTTTAGGATTAGCAGGGTCGTCCTAAGTAAGCAAGCGGCTGTGGATCGAGCGGAACCAGGTCGCGTGTTTTAAAACACGGCAACGACTGCGAGAGAGGCTACTGCTTTCCCGATTCAGCCACGAAATTTCGCTCCTTCAGTTACCCCTGGCTAACGTTCGCGTGTTAATCCCCGCTTTTAAACCGAGCGAAAAAGAAAGAACCCTAGCCGTCGGCTCTGAACGCGATCGAAGCGTTTGACGTTCTCAGACCGAGGTTAACTTCAGCAGTTTTCCCCGGCGCGTTTCTTTGCTGCAACGCGTACCAGGCATCGGCAAAAGCCTCGAGTTTTTTTTTATACCATGTCTATCTCTTTAGGGTCCTTTGCGCGACGACCCTCCAATTAGCGATATAATTAATAAATATTTCCTCTTCCGGCTGAGGGAGTCCAAGAAAATCCCTCGCTGGCAAACAGTCGACTCTCTTTTCTCTCTCCCGCCGCGAACCCGATTCCTTCGTTCTGCAAGATTTTTCTCTCTCGGTATGACGCTTCTAAAGTTACGGCGCAGCCGAGTCCTCCGGGTCCGGCGTGATTCACGTTATTTGCAGAGGGCACGGAGCTCTGCCTCCCTTCGGCCTTTCCCTCTCCTCTCCGCTGCTTCGTTCCCTCTTTCTACACACTCGATCGAGCTCTCCTCGTCGCGCCGCGACAGCGGCGACCGGTGACATAATTACGCACCGGCCTGAGGCTACTCCACCTGAGTCACTCGTCTTCACTTTCTTTTGTTCTCGTTGCCACATCGATGCCACTCGACAGGCCGGCGCGACGCGATCGTGGCGGTTTTGAATATCACCAGGTAGGCAGAGATAGACAGGTATCGTTGCTCTCTATTTCGAAGGCGTCTTGGATGACACGTGTTGCGTAACATAAAACGCGGTTCCGGGCTCGATCGATCGATCGATCGCTCGCTCGCTCGCGTGTAATCGGCTCGGGTTGAAAATCAGCGTCGTGCACAGGTTCGCAACCCTTCTCTTTGTCGGACGACGACGACGACGACGACGACGCGACGCAACACATGGTCGGTGCTCCCAGCTTCAAGTTAATTGACTGCTCAAGGATAGAGGGGTGAATACACCGTAGCCCGTTTTTTTTGTCTCCGACCTATCCGCTTTTGTTTCGCAGTTCGCGAGTGCGCTACGGATTTTTACGCAAAATAAAACGTACACGAGAAATGGAACGTGGAACGTAGAGGAAACTCTTTATTAACGATGAAACCTCTGGTATAAAATATTTTAAACACGGCCCAAACACATTTTTCCTCTGGTCGAGATTTTCCCCGATATCGGGGCGAGGAAAAAATGTAACTCGACACCGCGCGGCTGTGTAGCGAGCTTTCCGTCGAACCCTTGGTCAAGTTGCGCATAATGATCAGCGAGTCGCGATCGGCAAACCGAGTAGGATCCTCGCCAAAAGAGCTGACAAAGCTTTTCCCCTCTGAACTTCTTATTTTCGTAGAACGGCCACGGTGTAGCGTAACACCGCGATCTCCATATCAATAGCTCCCCTACCAGGCTCGCAGGTGTACCCACCCCATTCACGACAAAAGAACAAACCTTCGGGACAAGTGTGTTACGGTGGCCACCGTAGAAACGGTTACACCGCGATTCCCTTCCGTCTTTCTTCGTCCAATCCCACCGCCCCTCCTTTCACGGAGATCCCAACCCCATCAGCCCCTGTCTCATTTCGTTTTTTAGTTACATCCTCGAGGTCGTGGGGAGAGAGGAAGAGAGGACGAGTCGACGTCTTTGCATTATTAAGGGGACAACGAGAGATCGAGGGAGAGAAACCGTGCGCGCGGACTGCGTCTATGGGAATCTCACAGGTGCATGGTTTTCTAAGAGAGAAGAAGAGGCGGAGTTCGCCCTCGGGCAACGTTCGTCCCCATTCGTCGTGCACGGGGGTGCTCCTAGGTGGAAGCCTCCCGTCTCCCGGCCTGGTAATAGCGATATTAAAACACAATATACTGCGAGACGAAAAAGTTGGCTGTACGATAGACGAGGGAGCTCTGCTCCGAGAAGGTGATGACACTGCTCGAGTGCACGTGCATGGGAATCCGATATCCATGGATATATACACGCCGCGGATGAAAAACTGTGCACGAGGGGGAAGAACGCGGTGGGATGGATGGGTCAAGAGTACCACCATAAAGTCCCACGGGTTAAGGATCCGAGCGACGCGGTTCGAGAATTCAATCGGTCCCGTGATCCCTCTGCGTCATCCATCGATACGTGTCGAGAGGTTACCTATGCCCAAGTCCACTGCCCCGTCAACGGGAGGGGGACTATTATGGTACGCCATAAAGAAGTGAAAGGATCTACGCTCGCTTCTGGAAGTTTTAAAGATGGATAGACCGTTCCGAACGGAATGAACGAAAGAGTTTCTTAAAGCGCGCGAAACAAATTGGAACACCATCGGTTCATTTGGGGAATACTACTTTCGTGTCAGCCGATTACGATTTGTAGATGAACGAGAGATAAATGGACAACGGCGAGTGGCGAAGGGGGGCCGTTGAACCCTCGGGCGAAGCGCTGTGGGGCAGTTTGGGTCAAAAGTGTCACCATAAAATCGTGTTCCTGGAAGCCCGGGGATTCGTTATCAGCGACTCGGCTCGAGATCGAGGGACACGGCGTGGCACCGAAGACAAGTTTGAGCATAGGTGATCTCTTGACTGCGCGTTATATTCCAAATAGAAATTGACTGATCTCGCTACGTTTATTCGACCAATCAGAAACGTTGATTCCTGTATCAGCAGCAGATCTCGCGTTCGTTCTACGCGTTGAAAAATTCCTGTGGATAGACGTACGGTTTCATTGAATATTCATTCCTCATTGACCTCGAAACAACGCGCTGGACGTTGTCCTCCTTTGCATATCTATTTTTATATCTTCCTTATCAATCGCTTACGAAACCATACAATATTACCATTCGATCGCTCTGTCTCCAATAAAAGAACTTATTTTACATCGTGTGGACGTTACCCGCGCTTCTATATTTACCTTTTCCTCTTCCTCGTGGAAAAGGGAATTCACAAATTAAAATATACTCGAGCATCGTTGCATTTATAAATGTTTATTCGCTCGTCGAAGACAGTTTTGTGTTGAATCTAATCTCGGCTGTGAAGATGAAAAGCGGGCGTCAATTTGCTCCCGAAACACGGTTCCCCAAAGGCGTCGATGCGAGGGGACGATAAAGGGGGAATCGTCGCAGCAGCGCGCATCGGGGCCGTTGAACCTTTTCCCTCTAAGCTCGCAGGTATACATCCCGGGCGTGTGTATCCGTCGATCGATCCCCGTATATCTTCCAAGATATGATCCCGATCGGGCGGCGATCTTAGCCTCCACTCTGACCTTGACCATTTAGTTCTGGTAGCGAAATCTCTCTTTCGTGCCTCTCGATCGTGCACGGGACCCGAGGAGCGAAACGAGGTTTTAACCTTGAGGAGTCCTGCCAGTCTCTTGTCTCCGGGGTCTCCCGATTGAGTTTGTACGCCTGCTCTTTTCGGCTCTTCCTCCGCCGGGCCAGCTCGAATTAAAAAGGGGAAAAAGGAGGCGGCAGGAAGAGAGAGAACGATCTCCGGGTCCGAAGATACACCGGGGACCTCTCATTCTCTCTCTCTCTCTCTCTCTCTCTTTCTCCATGGCGAACAACCACGATAGCCGCGCGTTTTCCGTTGTAAATTTCCCCAAAGCGCGAGTGGGACGTAAATCGATCAGACACTGGCTTTGGCTCGCTGTGGATGAGGTTTTGTTCGTTTTTGGGCCCTGCTCCTGTACAAGAGGGAATCGAGGGGCCTGATGAGTCACGGACGGTGCCCCGCGGCGAGGGCCCCAACGGTTCTCAATCTCGCTGTATAGTTTTCGCATTTACTGTGTTCAACCGATTGCTATACCAAAATTGTGTCTATTTATATGTGAAGAAATAATTTTATTGGCCAGGATCTCGGTGATTTATATCATATTTCGTGGACAATTAATTTTATTTTTAATCCAGTTAATTATTGATATCGTGCACAGTCTTCCGAGGTTCTTTCAACGGACCTTCTTCGCTGGAAGATACAATAACTTTCGGAAAATGTCGCATTAAGAGTAAAAGCAAATATTGAATCGTGTCGAGCGTCACACGAGTCTTCGAATCCAACTGCAAACAACTGTTGGCCGTACACGAAACGAGAGATAACCGAAAGGCGACGGCTGAGAACCACCCGACGACGATAGCGAGGGGTTTGGGTACGTTAGGAACACGTGCAGTCTCGAACGGAACGGTCCAGGTCCCCCTGTAAACGTGTTCGTGTTCAGATGGGTACCATTCGCCTGTGTGAGTTGAGATATAGGAGGCTCCTCTCTCCTCCCTCCTCGGCCGAGAGAGCCGGGCCTTCCTCCTTCCTTCTTCCTCCCTCCGGACCCCGTACGCCCGGCCTAAGTTATATTCGAAAGGGGAGATTCGTATTTGTGCATTCGACGTATTGTTTGTGTAGGTTGCCTCCCCTGGCAGGTTAGCCACCTGTTGACTAACCTGAACCTTAGTTTTCTGCCCACACGAACCCCATCGCGACGACGACGACGAGGACGATGTGTTTTTAAACTACCCCCTCCCGGGAGGTTTCTTAATCTTTATTTTGCCCGCAGGGGTTAGAGACCTCTGGTCTACTGGCTCCTCCGCACGAAATCGATTCCCTTTCTCGATATTCGAAACGGTGATTCACAAAGATTCGTACCTTAGGATAATGATGCTGGCAAAACCAAAACCGGAGAGAATCGTTTCTTCCAACTGGCTAGCATGTACTTTACGCTACACTTTGATGGCGATATTACGGTCTGATGGTGATGAGACGCATCGGTAAGAAGCCTCCTGCTATCAGAGCTCGCAACGCGGAAGATACGATCGTTGATTTCGAGGTCGCTGAATACATTCGATGCGCGGCGTAACATTTTTCATCGCGGCCGCGATTTATCGCGTTTCTATTATTACGGAGGACTCGGATCCAGGGCTAGACAGTATCAGGAAGCGGTGAATGCAAATCGATCGAGCCGAGCCGGGGATCCGTACGTGATTCGATTTAGACATACGGCGGAAAAAAGGTCGAGGATAGAGCCGAGCCGCGCGCAGCCTGTGTATCGTCGTTTCTATCTCGGATATCTCCCGTGCCGCGGATGAATATCACGGACGCGCTCGTAGATCATCGCGCACGGGGAGGATTTACTCGCGAAGGTGTGACCAGCCTCGCGGTTTCCTATAAATCTACGCGCGTTTGCCCCTTCTCCCTCGGGCTATTCGACCCGTTATCGCGCGTCGATTCGCGTTCCCCTGTTACGACTTTTAACGAAGTACAATTATTTTAATAAGTTCTAACATTTTTCCATCTATACGTATGCCTCAAGATTTCTGAACGTTTACGCTTTGATCAGGATAATCTTGAAAGCCAATAAACTCGTGTGACATATTCAATGATTCTTGTCAGAGCATTAGACGCAACTTCTTAGACGCGTAATGATTATTCATTTATTCATAGATTCCACTTGTACTGCTTAGGACTGATTAACCAGTCTATATTACTGACCTACAGCTCGTTCTTGATTTTCATTATCGTTTTTATAACCCGCGAGATAA
Source organism: Ceratina australensis (assembly GCA_004307685.1). Classification (NCBI taxonomy): domain Eukaryota; kingdom Metazoa; phylum Arthropoda; class Insecta; order Hymenoptera; family Apidae; genus Ceratina; species Ceratina australensis. The sequence goes on along the minus strand of SHCU01000162.1, from coordinate 121,852 downwards.
ATGTTAATATTATTATTATTATATTATTATCAGTAGAAAATGATAATAAATTATTTGTACGTGTCGCGAGATCGAATTTACTCTGTGTTCATTTCTCTTGGCATCGACACTAATAAACGTCAGTATCCAGATCTGGAATCTGCATGCTAGTGGCACGTACGCGCATGAGTTCACGGGTCATGCCGATGACGTTTGATGGACGCGCATGGGAATCGGTCTAGCGCGCGTCTATCAGTTCCTCGAGACGTTGCGCGAGTGCGTCCGCTGAAAGGGTTAGCCTTAATAGTAGCAGCGTTATCGACAAGCCGTACGAACGTGACGGGTCGCGGATCTCAGGAACGAGAAACGCGATCGAGGATTCACGTTTGTTAACTTAGTAACCGAAAGGCCGGAGAGGATAGGTAACCGAGCGTGTCACGGCTCGTTAATCCGTGATAATTATCGCGTCGAGTCCGCCTCTCGGAAAAAATCGATCCGATCTTCTCTCCTTGTATCCTGCGTTACGTCGCGTCGCATCGTTTCCAGGAAAATCGTCGATTTGCAGACGCTCAGACGATAAAAGTTTTTACCGCGAGGCACGCGTTGCTCGCTACACGCTACACGCCATGGCGATACGGACAAAGAAAACTCGTCGATCGAGATTCAGCCGCGCCGATCCCGGTTCTTGTTCCAGCTGGCTCGCAGCCGCGCTGCTTAATCCTGTTCCGAGACAACGTAATTAGAGTCGTTACCATCGTCGCGGCACCGACGCGAAATCCTCGATTCTAATATCGGCCGTTGCGTGTTCCGCGATTTTTAACGTCACGCCGTAGCTGCTCCTTTCATTCCGAACGGCGGACGATTCATCATCCGAATGCTCGGCATTCGTTCGCGGTGCCAAGAG
>SHCU01000162.1:71296-99407 GCA_004307685.1 Ceratina australensis | reverse complement strand
CTTCCGTGGGTCCTCTTATCTAAGAGAAACGTTATCTTTCTTCCCGTTTAAAAGTCTTGCCCGGCACGACTTTTCCTGGAATCGCATTAGCTGCCGGGCAAGGCCGAGGTGACGATCGTTTCAATCTCGCACGCCGCGTCGCGATTGCGGCCAGCCGTCCTCTGTGCATGGAATATTAAAAGTCCTGTCTCCTAGAGCGCTCTTAGACGCGGCATCCTTCGTGGAAGGATTAAGCAAGCGACGGCCGTGAAGTCGAGACGAGAAATTGCGTCTCTAATCCACCGATGTTCAATAGTACATTACACGATGAGCATTTCCATTCCAGCTGGCTGACACGAATTGAGATGAAAAATTCGCCCGAACAAATTCCAAGCTTGAACACGGGACGATATCCTAAAAAAAATGCAGACCGACGATAGGCGATGCGAGACACGGTTGAAAATTTCGTACGGTTTTCGCTCCCGGTAGTTCCGGCTCTTACGCAATCAGCGCGCGAGCAGTTTTGCATGCAGAAGGCTGCGGCGCTTCAACGGGGAAAAGGAAGAGCGGTAACGGATAAAAGAGAAAGAAAGAAGGACAGAAAGGAACCCGTGCACGCACGCGTACCGACGCCAGAAAAGTTTTAATGACGACCCTCTCCTCGGTGCCTATGTATTATGCACGCAATAGTCGCACGCAGCTTCTTTCCCTCCTTCGCGCGTTGCTCAAATAGATGGACGCGCGGGAAAACGATCGCGTTACTTCCTCGCCTGAATACGAAATACTCAGAAACCATCTTTCCCCTTTGACTCCGTTTTCGATCATTATTATTCATTAATAACAAAATTGTATGAAAGAAAATGGTTTTCCAAGTGTCCGTAAGAAAATCTGATATCCGTAGGTTCCTACGATTTAGGAGTTGTTCAGCGCACGTTTAACGACTGAACAAGCATCGAAGCTCCTCCGTCGTGGCGAATGTAACTCGGAACTTCGACTCGCTCCGCAGATTTCAAATTGTAATCTTCGCCCCGTTGCCACGGGACGTGACTGCACGTGAGCTGAACTAGCGTAAGAAGACTATCTGGCAACTTTGGCATTGAGCAGGCAGCGAGGAAAGCAAAGGCACGATGAACGTCGGCGGTGGCACATCGGTTGACTAGTAGCGGTGCGGGACGTGCGCGGATTTATGAATGCCGCCGCTGGCACCGTTCCAGAATCCAGGCTTTTCGTTTATCCCCGCGCCGCGGGCCTGCTAGATCTCGAGCCTCGGTGGCCAGGCAATGAGGATCGTATTAGCCTATAAAGTGTTAAATTATGCGCGACAGTTTTTACATGCGGAAACCGACGTCGGCGAAATAATTCAGCTGAAAACTCACCGAGCCGTCGGCCGAGGAGACTCACGCGCTTTCCCGTAAGCCTAATACGCCTGGGTTGCTGGGGAAATGAAAGGGAGAATCATTTTGTTTGCAGCTCGAAGGTGTAACGGTGCTCTTATTGCGTTTCGAATGGGACCCAGCGATCACGGGATTCGATTCGTTCCATATTTGTTCACCGCGAGGTGCAGTGAACTCTTGGCCTGTCGTTATTGGTAATATAACAGTGTACCCGGGAAACATATAATCTCCTGTTAATTGAATCGTGAAGTTCAAAAATCTCGAGCGAGTCGAGAAACGTGCACGCAATCGTTTTCATTGTCGCGCAAAGATCACGGTCGCCTTGCTAGTCGCTTTATAAATAAAATCGCAGCCTGTTTTAGGTAAGCGCTCGTTAGCCTGGAAATAAGCTATGAGTACCGATCGGCCAGCGGAGGGATAATCGCGGTTAACCGGTGCGAGTGATTTAAATGCAGTTCCAAGAAAGCGATTGTACTTTTTAGGCTAATAATAAACTGCGCGCGTTTCCGCAAAGGTAATCCGGGGACAACGGATGGTTTTTAACGGAATACGGATGGAAGGTGGATGTCGTTAACGATCGAGTCGCGTGTGAACTCGTCGAGGTAACCGAATCATCGATGGCACGTACGGGCGGCCAATTAAAAGAGGTGGACCGGGGGAGCTGGGCTCGCCAATAAAACCAGACGAGTAAATAAGAAATAATAAAGACGGCCTCGGGACGGGCTCGGGAATACGGTAGCCGAGCTAAGTTATATTTGATGCGTTGATAATTTGTTTCGAGGTGGAAAGAGGCTGGGGTAGAGAGGCAGCCGGATTGTGGCGATTCTCCTTCTCTTTCGTCTACCCCGGTTAATGTAGCAGCTTTGCTCCTTCATCCTTCTGTACACCGTGTTACGAGCGGACCTGTCAAGTTCATCATTTATTTCTCGACTCCGGCCCCGAGCGAGCGAACGTTCAGCCACGGTGACTTCTGTCCCGTGGACCCAGGAATCCCAGTATTCCGGGATAATTACCAGCGGAATAACGGAAAACAGCGTCTCGAAAGAATTTAACGTCGCGTCGAAAAATCTGACGGTCAGAAAATAAATACGGCACTCCGCATTTAATATATACGCGGAGGACGGATAAATGATTTTTAAGGGATCTCGGTTGCCTGCGTCGTAGGATAGAAAATCGTCGATTCGATTGTCCAGTCTCGGGACGAGACGGAGCGAAAGAGGGACAGCTGTCCGTTTCGCCTACGCATTAATCCATCCCTGGTCTTTAGGACTCGTATGTAAATGCGTCGCTATATTTAGACCAGTATCTCGGCAGTATAATACCTTCGTTCGGAGGATCCTCTGCCGCTGGACACGCGGGTCTCGCAGGTGTGCGTGCGCGTATACGTGTGCGTGCTACACGCTCGCTCGCGCTGATACGTAGCGTGCACGTGCGTGCGTTGCAACTGCATAGGACCCGCCAAACCGGTTACCCACGCGGCTCGTCGACACCAACACCGTACGCCGGGACACCGACTTCAACACCGAACGGAGCCCTAGAGTACCTATCGTCCGGACTTCGGACGGGTACGCTCCTCTGTCCTTCGTTCTCGGTCTTTCCGCCTCTGCCTCCTCGGACACGGGGTTACACGCGATCGAACCGGCCCCGACGCGAACGTTGCACAACCGTCGATCCCGCGGTACGCCTCTAAACCGAGTTTCCCAACGGATTTTCAAAGCGAATCTATAAACATATCGAGCGCGACACGGCGTCCGCGTGTACGCGTGCACCCACGCCGTGCCTCATCCCGTTGCGGTTACGTCAAGAGGCCGCGGCTGACGAACGTCTCAAGGCTGCCGGGTTCGATGACTCGCACAATTTTCGCGTAAAAATCCCGATCAGTCCCGTTTCGAATATTTCGTAACGACGACGAGAGTATTTATACTTTCCCTAAACACGTGTCCACGGAAATCCCTGTCACCGAGCACTCGAGAAGCCTCTTAACAGCGACCTGGATCTCGGCTGTATCCTAAAACGCTCGTCCATTACCGCGCGCTTTTGTCGCCCGTTCAAGTAGAACAAGACGCCGCGCGTCAGACACACCTCTGGACGGAACTGTCGCGGCAAACGAGATAACGCGGCCATGATTTCCTACCGCGTACCCGGCACGTGGAGCCTGCCAGCCTGTTACCATTATTTACTATTATTTACTATTCGTCGCGAACCGTCGGTGTCAGCAGTTGCCGCGATAATTGGACAAGGAAAAGAGAGAGAAAGCATGATTTGCTGGCCGCGTGTCCCTCCTTCTCCTGTTAATAGAACGAACAGAAAGACTTTTGTAAATTACGTGCACGTTCGCTTCGCCTTGTTTCTTTTTCATGATCCACTGCGCGAACATTCTCTATAATATTTCGTGCCCGAGTGAAACGTTCCTCGCGCGGAGTTTGATAATGTTATTTACAATTAACCGGGCTGAACCGAGCCGCGGCGGGCCGAGGGACTAGAAACTGTGATTAGTAATTGCACGCACTTTTTCCTTCTCGTTTTTCCGCCGACTTTCTCTCTATCTTCCTCTCACTCCGTCTCGCTGTCCCTGTTTCCATCGTACGAGGCATTCTACGCAATTTGCTTGAATTTACGATAGCCGTTACGTAAGCGCGCGCACGCGGAAGCGGCGATCGCGCGAGTCGCGCGTAATTTTCTGTGAAATAAGCTAACCACGATCGCGTAGCGGGGTTTAATGGGTCGTTAGGGACACGAAGACAACCGCGTGATCGGTCCTATTCGATTCGGTGACGAATCAATTATTCGTACGATCTCCTTTTTCGTCGTTATTCGAACGGGGCGAAAGATAAGGCGAAGTTAACAAGTTCGACCGATTAATAATGCGGTCTGGAACAGATACGCACGGCTCGATAAGAACCTGGTTCCCGTTAGAGATGACTGGCGCTATTACGCGGATTTTTACCACTAAGCTGTATCGAATCGTGGTTTAATTATTTCCGCGTACCCGTCGAACGCGTCTCAAAAACGGTGTTAATTACACATCCATAAAGATACTTTTTTCATTGTTTTCCGTAATGACTGTGATCAGGATTTAATGCAAATAGGATTACATCCTCGTAGAACGTAATACACATATTAATATACTGTAAGATAAAGAAATTGAGTTGTTTCTCATCTCGTTATCCCCTTAAGATGTTCGCCGGTAAACGGACGGGTATCGGAGGGGTAGGCGGAAGGAACGGAGAGGCGAGGAGGAGCCACGCGACAAACGGTTAGGTAGAATCGGCATGGGGCCAGTGGCCTGGCCATTCTGATCCGTCGTTATTGTCCGTCGTTTACCGCAATAAGTTTCCAGGATAATCTCCGCGCGGATGGAGAGCAGGAGCCTAGGGAGGGTAGGCAACAGCGGATAATGACAGGCCCTGACTCGTTAGGTGCCCGTAGACCACGAACAAAAAGGCGTACGACCGAGGCAACCGAGCCGAGGCAACCGCCGCGACCGGCCGGCCAAACCGACCGACGAGCGGACACCAGGAAAAATAAGAAAAACCAGGGCGCACCTGTGCCTCGCTAGCAGTAACACTTTACTGCCGCGATGATGTAAACGTGAACGTAAATGAGAATAAGCGACCGGACTTAAGAAAATTGCACGGTAGCGATCGCTCGCTCCACTGACCGTTGCAGTCGACGACGTTCGCGCCCGGATCGAGCGTTTTTTTCTGTCATCGGCACCGATCGACGCCCCCGGTTTTCCTATCGAAGCGATCGTTCCTCGAACATTCATGCCGGACTAGGAACGGGACAGTGGTATGGATGATTAAAGAGAGAAAGTAGAGTTTTATTTGAATAGCGTAGACAAATTCGTACTAAGTACCTATTACAATCTTCAATCCGCGACGTACACTTGGGCATTGTGACAACCGGATCCGCGCGTAGATCAGACAAGCGGCGGGCACACGCGCGCGTATATACGCGTTGGTCGTGCGTACCGCTCGGCAAGACATAAACACGGCCGGCCCATTATATGCACGTAAAAGCCGCGCGTTGCGTCCTCGTCTTCGTCGTCGTCGTCGTCGTCGTCGTTGTCGTTGCGCTCGCGAAGAGAGGTGAAGTTCATTGCCTCCTCGTATGCGTGGCGCACCACGCACCGGCCACCGCTGCATCTCCTCGCAACACGCGTTTCGCGAACGACTAGCAGCCGTGTGCGGTGTGCGTGTACCGTACGTATCGTCGTCCACACGCCTCCGCACCGCGGCGTGCGTGTACGCGTCGCTCGTAAATACACGAGTCACGTGCTGCTTGAGGACGTCAAAATGTGAGACGTAACTCAGGCTGCGCGAGGGGACACCGACTCCCACGCGTTATCGGGGATCCTTCGCTGCACCCGTTGCCACCAATCTCCTACGCGCCTATTTTCAATCAAAATATTGATAAACCTGATGTTTGACAGGAGCGATACGCGCGAGTCGTAAAGAGGCCAAGAAGATAATATTCTCTTTCCTTTTTTTTTTATTGACAATGAGGAAACTCGGTTTCCCAGTTCGTCGCAATACGGTCGATTAAAAGCGGCTTTCAATCAGAGACTATGCTTAATCAATTTCACGTGGTTAAATCAAACCGAGAACAATCAATTACCTCGAAATAACTATCTCCCGCAATTAACTTTATAATTAACCGTGAAGACCGTCTAATCGAGTACTCGTTGCGAAGCTCGCGTAACAAATACCTTGGGTATCGTTGCATCGAAAATCCGCGGTTACCACCTATCATCCTCGAAAATCCGCAAAAACCCTCGAGCCACTCTGATTCAACCGATCCCGTCGGGTGTAACGAGCGCGCTATCATTATCGCGTAAACGGTGGTGTTCGCGTTGCACAAGCAACACCTCCGCGCGAAATCACGCGTGGCCGCTTTCGATGGCCTACGCCGAGGGAAATGATATCTAGGCTCTGGGGGTAAGCGCGAGTAGGTGGATCACGTTTGATTGACTCGACGACGACGCAATGCTGCATGCGACTCGCAACAAGTTATCCCGAAGTTGCGCGTCGACGAGCGAGGGTAACGCGAGAGGAACGAAGAGCCGAACTCGCGGCGGAACGAAGACAAACTCCTCGTAGCGTGTATGTATGTATAGCGGTTGCTCGTACGATACGGCTGCCACCGTGCGTTGGAAAGGGACGAAGAAATTACGTTGTGGCGCAGCTTATGCGCCCTCGGGGCACCATTATATGGTAATCTCTGCGTCTCCTTCTTACCTCCTCGCCTAGCACCGACAGCGGCGCCGGTTTCCCTCCAACTTATGTATATGTACTCCCAGTGCCTATCTATTCGCTCCTCGATCTCTCTCCTTATCGAGCCTCTCCTAAACCCTTCCGTCCGTCTCTCTCCCACCGCGTTTCTTTTTCAATCCGTTCTTCTGCTCGTCCCTCTCCGTCCAACGTTTCCACCGCAGGTTTCCCCGATGAAGCGTGCGCGCGTCACGCTGTTCCTCCTGTTCCTCCGTTTCTCTTTACACCGCGGCCGCAACCATCTACTCCCCCTCTCTACCGGCTCGTTTCCCTTTAGTTTGTTTTCCGCTGCCCGTGGGTAATTGCACTCTCTCGCTTTTACCTGGCCGACGTTTTCTTCTTGTCCGTCCCCGTTGCTCTCCTATGCGTTTCCGCGTTTTTTGCCCCGCCGCAACCCCTTCATATTTTTCTCCTTCGCTTTGATCTCCTTCGCTTCTCTCTCTCTCTCTCTCTCTCTCTCTCTCTCGCTTTTATTCTTATTAGAAGTCGTTAGCTCGTATCTGAGACGAGCGATTACGGTTCGTTAATGTATAATAAATGCTAGAGGTGTCTAAATGTGTGATATCCAGTTTTTGTTCGAATTCACTTGATAAGTGGAACGCGTGCACGTGGTAATATGAATATATATGAATGTAAAACCGAGAGGTGGTTCAGGTAATCCGATGCGAAGCAGTAAAGAAGAAGGGTTGCGAGAGAATTGTAGAACGAGCGGAGAAAATGCATGGGACATAGAGTATGGACGTACTTGAGGCAATGTAAATAAAGTCGGTACATGCGTGAACACGAGGGTGACGAGTTATGGGTTGTTACAGCCGACTTAACTGGTCTACACGAGTGGAACGTGTCCGTCGATAACTCTGCGCCGTACTTTTCATCGAATCCGTATTAACGGTTAACTCGATATTCGGTCCAACTTTTTACCCGTGATTATCGCAATTAATCGAGCACGATGTATCCGACCGAATTAACGTTGATGTTCGGAGAGTTACGTTGGATAAACCCCGAACCAGCGGTACCGGGGTAGGAAGCTCGTGAACGATCATCTATCTACCAGTAGCTTACAATGCGTTGTAAGCGCTAAAGCCGTGTCGAACGCAGCTTAACTTCGACGATCAAACGACAGCCGATTATGATTCAACCAAATTTACCGTTAATTCTATACGAAACCATCGTCTAAACAATCAAGGCTTCTCCTTCCCTTTGACCAAAACAAATCCGTACCAAATCGCATTTCGTTGCATTTCGCGATTGTAATTTCAGCGAAATGTATCGCGAGCGGAATTTACGCTGGGATTAAATCGTGGATTTAAAAACGCAATCAGACGCGTATTCTCCTCGGCGGCCAAAAACCGAGTTGAATGCTTGGAATAAAAAACGGACAAAGGCCCCTCTCGACGGGGAAGTAAAAAAAAAGCTTAGAGCCGAGAGAGTCGTTTAGGCTTATCAAACACAGTTAAGGTCGCGAGTTACATAAATTCATGCGGCGTACGTGTGTGCGTGGCACCGGTCGGTGAACGAGTAACGATAAAATTTAAGAAACGGCATTGTGCTCGCGCGGCGGAGCCTCGGCCGCGTAGAAAGGAGTCGTTAAAGGCCCCGCTCCTCTCGAGGAGGTTGAATTGCCGGCTCAATGTGGCGCGTGCTACCAACACACTACGTCGTCGTACGCTGCGCGCACCCGGTCCTCTCTTATTATATTATGCATTATTATCTACTTATCGAGCTATTGTCCGTATTGACTTCATTGGATCCGATTCTACCGAGGGCAGGCCACTCGCTCTCTCCTTCTCCGGTTGACGCAACAATTGCGACGTCTCATCGGAGGCGCGCGAAATCTCTCTTCCCTACGATCGCCGATTCGATGCCAATTATTTGTTATTTAAACGGGACACGAATCCCGTTAATGCGCCGGGAACGCGTTTGTTCTCCTCGATAATGGACATTTTTCCGGGCACAGGTTTTATCTGTTACCCGTTTACGAGGCGAACCTGGACTCTCGGCGTGATCTGATAGGGCCGGGAACACGCCTTCCTCTTTCTTTTTCCTCTCATTGTTCCCGCGTGTCTGTATCGGTCCGAGAGCCTCGTGAAATCGGGCGCGCTCGCGAGGTAACGAGCTGCGGAAAACTAAAACCAATCGGGAACGTTACGAGTTTTACTGCCCTACGGGATTTCTTATCTCTCAGCCACGGTTACGCAACCTCGGTTGACCGGCGCGCATTGCACGGGCGTTAAACCTGGCCTGAAATAATACGGTAACACCGTCCGGATTTTGTAAGGGAGAGTGGCGAAATCGCACTGTGCGATCATTTTTACAAAATTGTATCCCCGTCACCGGATTCAACCGCGGAACCGTACGTTGGAAGCGCGGAGGCCACTTCAGGGCTGCCCTTAATTAACGCTACGCGTAGTCGCGATTAATTCGTTGCGTCCGAAGGTTCACCGGCGAGGAGAAGCGTGTACTCCACTTGGCCCTGGGGCTTCCTTCCATAGCGCGAGTTCTCGTCCGTGGAACTCGGGTAACACTAAACCCCGGCCGGCGAAGAGGAGCAGCGCCAGGTTGTAACCCAATAGGAGCCGGTGCTGGGCACACTTGTGGCATGCGCCAGCTTCGCTGGCTCTCGCCCTTCCTCTCTCCGTCCGTTTGCCACTCTTTCCTGCAACCCTCTTTTCTCCTCGCTTTTTTTTTCACCCGTTTTACTCCCCCCAACGTAACGCTTCGTTAGGTGCCGCGTTTTAATTAGAAACGAAACCGCAACGGGATTCGCGGAATTTACGCGTCGACAGCGATTTCTCTTCCCTCCATTTCCAGATTTTCAACAGCAATTTCCGCGGATGTTTTACATATCATTGTTGGAACAGAATAATTCCGACTTTCACGACTTTTTCCTGCGAGCCTAGAAACTAGATTCAATTGGCGAGTCTCAATTTGACTGCAACTACGTCAATGAGTCCGACGGTCTGAAATATTAACTACTAGATTAGTAGGTTGAACGACAGAAAAACCCGAGTGTAGCGAAACGGCCAATTAGTGCCGGCTATTGTTCGCACAAAATATTACTAAACGCTGGTAACAATAGTTTCGTGAAATATACAGAAAACTCGATGACTGGGTCTCGGTACGCGTGGCCGACTCGTTGCAGCGCGTGACGATTCGTAAAGTGAACGCTCCGACGAAACGGAGTTCGACACAGGTGTGCGAGCGTAATCGCGATGTCACGGCCGAATCACGGTCCTCTACCCTTCGCAGGTCTTCCTCTTTTCGTATCTCATTTTCAACGGGCCAACAAACAATCATTTCCATAATAAAAATTCGTATTCGTGAAAGAGATTTCAGCGGTAAAAACCGATCGGTGGCCGCGGGCCGTAAAAGGTCCCCGTCGTCCTTGCCGGCGCGTCACGAGGAGTCACCGTGCGCGGCCGGTAGCTGCGGGGAAACAACGGCACGCGTACATGGCAACTCGTTCCACGACGGAGGCGCCTGCCCGCCGTAATTTCAGCGTAACCCCGTGCGGCTGACCCTGGCGTACACGGGCCGAGCGTGTCACGTCACGTCAGGCCAGGAATACGGGCAATAATTGCGGCTCGCGGCAGCAGAAAACAGCAGAGGAGAAGAAGCAGAAGAAGAAGAGGAAGAAGAAGAGAATAAAAGGGCCGGTGAAGTGGGAGGAGAAAGACTAGAAGCGCGGAGAGGAGGCCATGTGGCGAACAGTAGTTGTGTGTCGAGGCCCGCGAGAGGAGAGGCGACCTCTCGAGTCATCCACCCCTGAAGGAGAGAAGTAAACGCTGCAGCCGGCCGTCTTTGTCGCCGCTGTTCCCCTCTGACTCTCTCCCTCTGGCTCCCGTTCGCTTCTTCTTCGTCCTCCTCCTCGTCGCTCGCTCGCTCGCCCCGGGTCTCTGTTTCTGTGGTCGATGCACCGGTTGTTAAACGTCGCGACTTCGCAGAGGGGATTGGATGGTAAATTAAATGATAGGCGACCGCTCGGTTAGGAGGTTTCTCGTTGAGATCTAATCTCTCGCTGCTCCGTTTTTAATTCGATCTCGTTACCAGCGTGTAGAACAGCGTCGTATGCTTCGCCGGAGATCGTTCGCTCCGCTCTTTTTACTCGCGTCACGCGGAGTAGATGTTTCGAATCATTTCTTTTTTTTTTTTCTTTGCTTATCTGTAGACACAAAACGTGGACGCGAATCTCCGTAGAAAGAATTCTATTTAACACCGTCGAGATGATCTCTCGGATCTAGTGGATAGAATCGTGGAAGCGCTAATGATGGATAGCGGCCCGAACCGTCGGAGAGTAATGGCCGAAACCCGGGAAGGGAGTCGACCCTAATTTTCACTGTTGAATAAATCGTCGGTAGCTGTTAGCAGTACCGCTACGCGCTGTAAAGCTCTCCCGGTGCAGTTGATGCACCGTACGTGCGCGAGCTCCCGCGGATAAACAAAAAGAAAGAAAGCGAGAGAACGATCGAGGGAGAGAGAGAGAGAGTGGTCGGAGCCGGGTCGCGTCACGTAGTGGTAGTGGTCTCGCGAAAGAGAAACATTGGGTGCGGTAAGAACGGGAGCACAAATCGACAGCTAATTTTCTCCTGCCCCGTATCTCGGCCCACCGGCCAGATTTAAAAGCGTTCCGGGTCGGATGGTTCTCCGATTGTTTGGATGAAGCCGAGAGCACTCTCGGCTCGCAACAAGATTCTCAGCGACGCCTCGGAGCTCGGTATCTTTGCTGGATTTTTATTAATCGAGAGGTTGCGCTAGTCGCAGTTGTCACTGGCAGTAAAGCGAACGTATTTGCATCGCTTTATCCGTGTCAACCTCGAGTTCCAGTGACCTGTCCCAGCGCCGGGCGTCGCGAACAAAGACAAAGAGGAGAGCCGGGGTACGTACACAAGCGGCAGAGCGGAGGAGGATGGCAGCGGTGGTCCGCTGCAGTTGACGTGATCGCGCGGGCTCCGAGCTTCGCGCTGGAACCCGGCGCACAAAGCTCCGGAGCGTGCACGTTCTGGGCGGAGTAGGAGAGGGCCAGGAGTCATCGAGTGACACACGCACGATCGCCACGCTTCGTGGTCACGGTCAAAGCGCACGCGAAACAACACGCTACGACGCAACGATGCCCCACGGTAGGAGACGGGGAGACAGGACACGGTTCGGTTGCTCCTGTAAACGGAGCGCGGCTCGAGCCTGGAGGAGGATCGGAGCCCGCGAGCTTCTTCGATTTCGATCGGGAACGCCGAGATTGAGTTTCACCGGCTACGGGTGAAATAAAATCGGCGCCGCCGATCGGAACGATCGATCGATCCCTCGGCCGGGATTATTTGCGGCTTTCGATCCCCGTCTCCCCTGGTCAGGGATCCTGCATTGATTAGATGCGCAACAGGCTGATCCCCGGTTTCACTGATCCTCGCCTGTTATTCAGTTTTCTACCCTACGTAATGCCATCGCATCGTTGCGAACCCGCGAGTCTGTTACGGTATTAATTTAAACGTGAATTTCATCACATCGCTGAATTCCAGCTTCGTTTCCTACCAGAGTAAACATCGGTTCGGCTCGAGTAACGGCGCCAACGATCCTAATGCGATTATAATTAGCAGCGTTTTCCAGCCCCGGTTCCCTTCGAGAAATTCTGCCCCTCCTTGGGGGTCGACGAGAACTGGAACTCGACGATGCCTCCGAGCGATCCAAGATCAAGGATGATCTCGTTACCTGGTATCGTAACACGATAGGGCGTGTCGATCCAAAACCCTCTCTCGTCGCCCGCTACTCGTTCCCCCGATCAGCGTATCTCGGACGTGTGTGTCACGGGACTATAAATAATGCATCGGCGGTGTAAAGATTTTTAATTCGTAGAATATTTATTAAGAGGCGCACCGGAGTCGCGCGCGATTTTTGTCCAGCATCGAGGGCATTGACCGGGACGCAAATCGGGACGTATTCGCTTTGATTGTATGTTTACGAATGTTGATTACGTCTTATTGAAAAGAAAGACGCGGATACGACTGGTGCACGCCCACCACCTTTTGTCGGACCCCCTTTTTTCTCAATACTTTCATCGCTGCCCCCGGCGCTGAATGGGACGAGGATCAGAACAAAAGGGTATCGCCTCCGCCAAAGGCACTGGAAAGATTCTTTGAAGTATCGGTTTCTTTCTGCTCTTTAGAAAATCGAGAAACAGGAATTTAGCATTCATTCCCAAGAGAAATAATACGAGTACTCCGCGCCGAGATCACTCCATTCAAAATACCGGATATGTATTCCTATAAAAATCTTTTAAACTTTTCCCCCGCGCGGGCGACAACATACGCCGTTGTACACCCTAAAAAAAAAAGAATTCAGATGAACCGAAGAATTAACCAGTTCGTTGAAATCAACGTGGACCCAGTTACTCGACCTAATTTCCAATCCAAATACGAAACTCCCCGGTTCCGCGAAGCGGCTGCTGCGTTCGCCGAAGTTCGCGACAACGACGCATCGGTGAACAAACGCAAAAAGACACGCGGACGGGCACGGTGAGAGCCGTAGAGAAGGAAGGAAGAACCCCTCATTAGCAAGGTAGTCCGCGAGGGCAGTGACGTTTCGCGTTTCATAACACGTTGCACGCCGCGCACGCATGGGCACACGCGACCACGCTTCTTCCTCGGTCCTCGCGTGGCTCCTTGTCGGAGTGACGCACGCCCACGAGTCGTCCGCGCGGCTACAAAGGGGCTGAAATTATCCGGGAACTCTATGCTCACCCGTGAAGAACGCCTCGCTCTCGTCTCTGGGGTTCGACAAAAGGTACGGTTCGCCTTTACCTGAGGAGGGAGGGTTGCCACTCGTATTGCCGTAATTTTCACCCGGCGAGGGGCGAGCGGGACGAGCCCAGTGCTACAATCTCGGTAACGTGTAATCAAACGTACCGCGATGCTCGGGTCAGTGCCTGATAGCATCGTCCGCCGGTTTTTATTCCTGCGCCGAAGGAAGTCGTCCTCCGCCTTCCTTCCTCCAGGTCTCTCGGGCTTGTTTCGTAAAAGCCACTCGCTTTCCAGTCGCCTCGCGTGTCCCTGCTACGATACCCGAGCCGGTTTCGGCTACTGTTTACGTTTTACGACGCTCGGTTACGGGAGAGGATACACGTTTAGGGTCCTTTCATTGATCAGATGTCGATGGAAAGTGTCGAGAGAGAGAGAGATAAGGTTTATGGTGTCGGGCCGGGAGCCAGGGGAATCGACGCCACGATTCATTCCGCTGATCTCTTGTCGCATTGTACTCTTTTGCGATTTATACATCAAATTATAAAAAAAAATGTTTCGAGACAAAAACATAAATGGCGTCGTTACGATGAGAGACGAGCAATATCCAATATACAGTTTTTTGTAGCTCGCCTTCTGTCCTCCCGAGGGAGCAACAACCGCAAAAAGAGCGAACCGTGTCGCGGGATGACAAATACACCGTGACTTCGGACTTTCCGAGAGTTCCTCGGGCGATAAGCATCGTCCGTCGAAATAAATCTGCGATCTCTGTTACTTTCCACGACGAATTTCGTGCTCCACGCGAGGTGTATTATCGCTGCAATTTAGATGTCGCATTAGCGATAAGGGAAGTGAAGGGTGTCACCTCGATGTACATAAGTCAACGGGTAGTCCAGTCGATTTTCGCGCGAATGTTTCCACCCTCGAGCGCGTGGAGAAATCGGGTACAAGCTTCTACTTTATTTCGTAAGGAAAATTATTAATTGCGAAAATCGTTAAGTGCAGGTTGTCAATTAGTAAATGCGGCTGCGTTGCCTCGGCGCGGAAGAGGTTTTCTTTCGCGAAACCTTTGGTAGAGATCGATGAAAAACTATTTCCCCCGAGGCGATAGGCCCGTTAATTAAACGGCGGCCGGTGTTTGACGAGTTTAAGTCGCGAGGAATTAGAACGGGTGGCCGTGGAAACGTATTAATCGGGTCGATCCCTAACTACGTCCAACCTTCGGGATTATCCGGGCGCGAAGAGCGATCGGTCAGCGTCGAGAATCCCCCGGAAGCTTTCGAGCACGACCGATCCGGATGACACATTCGTTTCGATCCCCAATCGGTGGCACCCCTTTTCCCGGCGCGCCGGTATTTATCCGGCGTCCTAGCCGTATGATGCGTTTAGCCAGGCGCGGACCCTCGAAAAACCGGCAAACTGACGTCGCCGTTGACAGTGCCACGGTTACCAGGAATTATCCTGTGGATTGTGTTCTCTCCCCGCGACAGTTGCATTTAATTTTCCTAGCCAATCCTTTCGTCCATATGCAGCGCGATTAATCGAGGCCATCACGTGCCACCGGGGAAACACGCATTCCTTCGGAAAATATGGGGTGTCGCGCTCGTGCGCCGATACGACGGACCCCTCTTCACCCCTGCCGCGTATCCGCGGCTGTCATATGGCGTACACTTTGCGAATTGACCCGGAGCGCGCACATGACGAGAGCGTCACGAAAAACCGTGATGCATACATTATGATCGTCATGCGCGTAGACACCGTAATTGCGAACAATTGCAACGTCCAGGCTTGATGAAATCGAAGCGTAGGCGACAGCTTTCCACGCATGCCTCGTGTTTTCACCCTTCGCTTCGCTCCTCGTTCGACTCCGTGTTTACGGGAATCGATGAACCCCCCTCCGGTACGCTGTACGCGAAGAAACTTTTTAATCTTCTTTAAAGAACGGCATCTCTTGAATATTATCTACCTCGTTTTTCAGTGCGCGCACTTCAATCTTTCCTCTACGATTTTTTAATCCGCGCGAACCCTCGCAGCCCCTCAATCTGCCTTCTGCATTTTTAACCTTCAATTTCTCACGGAAATCTTTTCTACCTTTGATCTCCGCGTCGACGCGATAATTTTTTCTTTTTCTCGCTTCCACTATTCGCGCCGGGATTACGAGGCATTAACCGAATCGTTGTTGAGTTCGTTTAAGACGGTGTTTAGGAACAGTGACGTGAAAAGTAAGAAAGGGAACTAAAGTTCACGGCTTCTGCGTGTTACGCGGAATTAGAAAGTAGGCTAGTCGGGTAGAAGGCGGTGGTTTCGAGCAATTATCATATTGCGATTCCTGCCGTCCGGCAGGCGAAAAACCGCGGCTTTAATACGCGTATAAACTGGTTTATTACGCGGCGCGCGCGGTCGAGCCTAAAATTGCAGCTGAATTATTCGCCTGGGTCTATTGTATCTCCGCGGGCAGCGTTGCACGCGGTTCAAGTTTATTATCCACCTGCTCGTCTTCTGCGTTCTGATTGCAGAGTAATTTGTGGAAATTTGTTGGAACGCTGCTGGATTATCTTTTATCACCGGCTAAACAGAAATCGGAAACTTTCGAGGATCGAGGAATTCCCTCGGCGACCGGAGACGGAATAAAGTCATTTAATTGACCGCGATCTGGTATCTTGAAATCTTTGAAAAACCGAGGGTCTAAGAAGCACTAAAAGATCACCGCGCGAAGCTGAAAAGAAACAAGCTCTCGGTAACGACCCGCAACAAAGGGGAGCATTGTACGTATCGTGCGTGCGAGCCCGGGACGGTTCAAGACCGAAGACAAAAGCTCCTTTTCTCCGTTGCCGGTGCATCGCGCGCGGAACGTGTCTACGAAACGGAGGGCAGCGAGATCTTAATTTGCATTCGCTCGAGATGAGCGCGGCCCGGCGCAATAAGAGTCCGTAAATCCTTCCCTCAGTCATCGCGAAGGGGAGAGATATTCGGCGCGTCGAATGGAAACCCGTCGGTGGAAAACTCGGGGCGGAGATAGTACGCGCTTGTCATTATTCAAATTAGCCCAATAAAGAAGGAGAGGAAGGAGAGGCTTCTGGTCTGAAGGAGAAGCAGAGGCTAAAAGCGATGCACCCGATTCCCGGCGACGCGTTTTATCTCAGGAATTGGCCTCACCGTTGTCGCCCGGTTCGATTTGGATAAGTCCCAGGTCCGGTAATTGCGTCTATATCCTGCGCGACGGTCTTTGAACGAATGGAATGGATCACGATCCGGTGATTTCCTGCTCGGGAAGATTGCCCCGAGGAAATTTCAGTTCTTTCGCATCCTTCGCTCGCGCGTTAGATAAAGTGGCTGCCAGAAGACGCGGTACAAAGAATTTCATGCTACTCGTACAAGCCATATGTGTCTCGTTCGAACAATTTCGAATGATAAAACCAGGAGAACCAGGTACAGCATCGATTTCGCTCTGAGCCAGGGTCATTTAACTGATCGACTATCGAGCTGGTCATCCCACTGATGACCGTAATGATCGTCGAGCCCGCTGGCGTAGCGGTATTTTCATTATCACCGGCGCGCACACAGTTTCCTCCTACCAATACGGGGAAAGTCGGGTGGCGTCGCGTAGCTGAGTGATGACGGCCGGACAGCGCATCGCGTCGCGTCGGGACGCTTTCATCCCCCCTCGTTCATTTGCATATTTTGAACCGCGCCATCAACAATACCTCTCTCCCCCTACCTCGCCGATAGATTATGGCTCGATTAGCTTTATTAATTTAAATCGACCGCCATCGCCGCGCAGGGAAATAGCGGCACCGGTTTCCTGATACGAGCTCGCGGCACTGACCTGCTATCGATATCATTAGCGTGCCGGCGTGAAATCGTCGAAATTTCGAAGGAATCGATTATCTCGTTTCGAATAAAACAAGTAGTTCGTCCAATTAGAGGCTAAGGAATCTCCCTCTATTTGTCTCGTCGCGTGCGATATATCAGCACGAGGCAGTTTGTCATCGCGTGGGCCGGTTAGTCGGACAACGTTGAAAACTCGGCGTAGCTTAATCGGAAGGGCGTAGACCACCTATTCCTACGTTCGTCACGCGAGTGAGCATAACCGCGAGAGTGCGAAACGTTCGTCGGTCTATTTTCGTTTGTCATTACCGCGGACAGCACTCTGCAACGCAAATATTTGCGGCCCCGGCCCAGGTCCGATGCACCGCGATATTTTCTACCCCGGCCGCGTTTTTGCATTTATTTGCCTGTATCGCGCTGGATTCGGACCCGGCGCCACCCCTCGCGCGGCCCATGGAAATTCTCCGATATTCCGACCGATCCGAAGTGATTAAGGGTAAAATGAAAACTCGAGCGAACTATCCGGTCCACGATGGCTAAAATTTGATTCCGAATCGCATTAGACTCGGATCGATGTGTTTCGATTGAAAAGCTTCAACGTTTTCATACGTTTCCGGTCAATGGGAATATTTGCAATTTTCATATCTCAATTTATTTTTGATTTCCCCGTTTATCGCGTTATCCGTTTCATTTCGATATCGAATCCTAAACGGGCAATAACGAAGCTCTCGGAGATGTGAAGCGCGATCGATCAGTAAGTGAGACACAGTGATTACCATTTAATTGACGTCTGTAAGAAAACCGGTCGTTTCGCGATTACTGAAATGACTTCGTCGCGGAAGACAGCCACGGTGTCAATGAAGGCAGGTACGCGGAAGTTCAGCCAGGAATAGCAATCTAAATTGCATATGCAGCAAAAATACAATAGAGGGACTCGCATCGGTACGACGGTCACGGATCGGATACGTGCGATTGGGTACGCGAATCACTTGCGCGTTATAGAAATTCAGTCGGTGATCGTTTTCGAACGGTGCGACTCGTTCCGTCGATTAGTTTCTCACGGTCACCTTACGCCCGCGACGGTGCGATTCGCGTTTTTAGCGGCCGTCGATCTGATTTTCGTATGCATAATTGAAAACGATGGCTAAAACGCGAGGAGGCGACTCGCAGGTGGGGGGCAGCAGGGTACGTACACAGGGAATAATATCGCGGCAATCATATTACGAAACAGGCAAATACGTCAACAGAACGTGTATGCGCTGAATAATGCATTGTTGGTGCAGTTAATGCACGGTCAGCTAGAGCGGATAGCGAACCGAGCCGAGCCCCGGTGTAATTGGGGTGCGTGTTTGCGAATCAAAGTCATCATCGCGACCCCCGGTGATCGCGCGACTCTGATGAAATGACCAGACGACGTCAAACAGCGGATCCGTTTAAAAGGTCTACCTCGGTTCTTATTATCGAAGCGAACTGCCGTCGCTCTTACAATCTGTCCGTGACACCTGCGACTCCGTCCGCACGTTCGCCGCGATAAATTTTCAATATCGTTCCCGAAACGCGAGGAAAACATCTCATAAACTCGTCCCTCGAATTCTCGTCTTCCATCGCTCCGTCTCTCTCGTCGCGCGTCGTCCACGGTATCTCGCCGCGGTACATTCGTCTAGGTGGCTCGCAATAATAATGGGTCGAGAGCGAGTTTTATAGGTGCAGCAGCAGTCGGGCGAGTCGCATAAGGGCCAATAAGGCGAGCCACGTCTCGCGGCAGAATTTCAGCCAAGACGAAATTACATTCCGGCATCGGTCGATGGGCTTCCGTCCGCGCGGAATGCGGATCGACGATTGCCCAGCTGACACGAGGGGGGAAAAAACGTCCGGCCGCAATTAGCTCTCGCACTCGATTTTCCGCGTCGCACCCGCGAACCTCCTCGATCCACGGAAATTTATTTTCCTCCCGCGCAACGAAATTCGAGTTCCCGGGGAATTTATTCGAATACCGGAGCTGTAAATCCACCGAGGAATCCGTTTTCTGGCTGCGAAAGTGAATTTATCGATCTCGTGTAATTGTCTGACTTGAGGTGCATTTAAGGTAGATAGCACGTAAACTGAAAAATTGCAGATACGTTTCGAACTTCGAGGAACCAGTATTCAGGTATGAATACGGTATAATCCTGTAAAATTACTATTCGAGTAGATTCAAATAAAAATACGAGAAAACATTGTGCGAATTCTGTCGATTAATAATTGTTCTGTGCAGAGCTCTCTATTTACTAGAGATTCGCTTGCGATCTACCTTAAGGTTTTCTTGTCAAGATTTAAATTTTTCTAATTTTCAATCCATCAAATTAAATCTATGATTCGATCAATTCATTGATACAATTAGGATCGATTGAAATTGCAAGCTTTTAAATGAGACGAATCGTTGCCACCGGCGGAATGTGCGTGTTCCGCGTAAGTTATCTCCGTTCATTAATCTCGTGCAGTTTCACGTCAGAAGACGAGTAGCTGACGCAACGTACTTTCGCTTCGCCGGTAGCCGTGCTCGAAAAACTGTAAATCCAAAACTCGTTACTCTGCCATCGCACCCGTGTCATAGTTTCTGTCCTTCGGGACGCGCGAGGAATAAAACGAATTTCGAAGAGCCCCGAGATTATATCGATTTCATTGACTCGGCAAGATATCGGGGTGAGGGGCAAAACTGGTTATTCAAAGTAGCTGAGAGATAGCACCACAAATCTGTCTGTAACTCTTGTCACGGGCTTTAACGATCTCAACAATAAAATCTCCCCGATAGTTAACAATATTCATGAAACGGTTTACACCGAGATTTCGTAATCGCTCGTCTACACCATATCCTTGAGCTACTTCTACATCATTAATTTACAACAGCTGGAAACAGGTATATCCCAGAGATAAAGCCGGTCGACGGTGCGTCTCGAGGTATACATACCAACCTGAGAAAACAGAATGTTCGAGCGGACGGAGAAAAAGACACCGTCGAGCTAATATAATATGTTTTGTAATTGTAACGTGATACACAAAGGCATCTCGGTGGCGCGATGAATGGATCGCGTTTGAAAAAAATGTTCGCAAGACTTTTTTTGCCGTTCCGTCGCGTTTCGTTCTCGTTTCATTCCGGGTTTTTCATCGGCCAGCAGATAGTTGTCGCGCTTTTTGCCGTCGCCCCTTCAATGATATAATGGAGGTTCGAATATCGAGGAACGATGTTTTTATAGCTGCGGCGGCGAATCAAAATTTGCGGGGTAAAAAAAAACAACAAAACAAAACAGAAGGAAACGGGGTAATGGTTACCCGGTGGGAGAGAGAGACGAACGGGCGAGGCAGGAAACGATTTTTTGGTGGCTACGCCAATGACGCGTAGCCCGGTAGCAGGTCCCCATCCCACACCTGCGGGTCAGCCCCTGCCTCTCATTATCCCGACCTGATCTTTCGAAAGATATACTCCGCTCCGTGGACGAGAGAGGACTTTCGTTATTTATCGCGCTGGCAACCATCAGAATTTCTAAAGACTTATTCTAGAAAACCTCTCGGTTAATCCGCGTACGAAAAATCCTTTCTGATGGAAATCGGAAACTGGGTTCCACTCTGTTCACCGTATTTTCCGTTCCGCTTGTTTGGTCGTTTTTAATCTCGTTCGGAGTGAATTTCATTTGCTGGGAAATTTACCTTTTTCTATTTCCTCCTTCGCCCCGGTTTAACCATCGATCCGAGACGCGGCAAATCGAATCTGCGACCGATCGCGTCTCGGTGCCTTCGCTCTATTCGGCCGAGGCAGGCTTCTTCGCTCGACGAGTTGGAGACAACTCTCAGACTAAACCCACATGTGCGATAATAAACTGTCGTGGCCCGTAATGCGTTTTAAAATCTCGACGCGAGCCTGCCGTCGGCCTCTTCCTCGTTGCCGAACGAAAGAAAGAAGAAGATACGGCAGGGACGAAAATAGAAATTCCTTTGTACAAAAGTTTTCCCTGGTAGAACCGAGCACCTAGCGTTATCGATGTATGTCAGAGTAGATATATTTCGTTCCGCTGAATTTTTTAATACACGGACCGAGGTGCAATCGGTCGACAAATAAACACGTCAAAGTACACGCGTGCGTACGCGCGTTGGAACGCGTGACAAAGTAGCTTCGGCACCCTTCTCGTAATCCCGCTAACAGTCTGCTTGCGATTAATTCGGCCGGTTTAATTGCCACCGACCGATCAAACAGCCATTACAGAGAGACACACACTTTCCAATTGATCCCATTCAAATTTAATTATCACGCGTGTCAACATTCGTCCACCTCCTAGCAATCCCCGGTGGAAGACTGAGGGGGCGGGGACGCCGTACGTACTTATTAAACATATGCCACTGTTTTTCGTGGATCAACGGTGAACACGGCAGCAGTGGCCCTCTCTGTCTCCAGAATGATAATAGCTCGTAATCCGCGGCGGCGCATAATCATCGTGGGTCGAGGGGGTTCGTACGTTCGCTCGTCTCCGAGGTTCGCCTACAAGGGAGCCTCTCCCGCCACCCCCGTAGGAAACACGCACTAGCCGCGGCGGAATAGAAAACACCATATGGCGCGTGCAGGTGTACCCGAAGCCGATTACGAGAGCCCGCTACGCATGTATTTACATTAATGCGCCACGGGATTTGCGCCATTTACCGGATTTATTATTTCGAGCGTGATTCGACGGTTTTTCGAACAGGTAGAGCTGGTTCTAGGTAGCAGTTGTCGATGGGAGATTCGGTTTCGGCCCTCGGCGATTACCACGGATGGGTTTTTTTCGAAGGGTGAGCCGTGTTTTGATGAAATCGAGATTATTTTATTTGTTAATGCGAGCTGTTTGCCATCCGGAAAATCATTCGCGAATCTCGCGCGTGAGACTCGGTTACTCATACGCGAGTTTGCCCCTGTGCCCGATCGAGACCGATGGATCTATGCTAATAGGATCGTTAATGCGTTCACGAGGATCCTAATCGGCGACGATAATCTTGCCACGGGATCAGCGAAATTAAAATGCACGCACAGGTGGGCAGATCGCGTGTATCTGTTGGTCCGATCCGAAATACATTTGTTACGTCATCGCATCGGGAGAATTGTTATTTCCGGATCCACGTTTCCCCTTCCATCGTTCATGAAGATTAATGGGATGAATATGCATTAACGTATCAATTGAATTTTTTCAATTCCTACCTCTGTTTTGTAAACAACGGATACAGCTATTCCTTCTCTGCGTTAAATGAAAAGCGCCGCTCTGCTGATCTTTCGTAGAACGACAACGTTTCCCGAACAGAGAACAGTGAGGAGAGGACGGAAAAGATTGGGAAAAACATAAATATCGAAATGACGAGGCGCGTGGAGATCGTTTATCAGGCCGGAACGAAGCCGCAATCGTTTCTTCAGCGATCGTTCAAAACAATCCTCGCGAGTCTCCCTTCAGTGGCCGTTGCCAACTTGGCTGCTCTCTCTTTCCGTTTGATACTCCGGAGCCGCGAATCTGGTCCGGGTCCCTTCCGCGAAGCCAGTCAAGCTGACTCATAAAACGGATCGTTGAACAGAAATCCTGGCGAGGAAAGGGTCCACCGATCGGTCCGTCGCATCGCGCTGGCTACCGTGTAATCGAGCGAGAGTCGTGTCGTACCACGATCTTAGCGCGCGTATCAGATACTGGAACGATTTCACGCGCAGGAGGAAACAGTCTGTCCAGGATACGCGTTTTCAATCTTGACGTCGCGGCATCGATTCGCATTATCCCGCCGAGCCAAGAAACACGATAACCCAGTTTGATTCCATCATCGGTATACAGTTAAATATTTTATTTTGCGTACGAATTGACGGTCAGCGAAGGGTCGATATTTACTTGATTTTTCGGAAATTATCGCAGTTAGAGGTAACTCGCGTTACTGCTACCTCGTTATTTCCATTCAGTTTTTATTGACGACGGGGACCAGGAACGGTTCCCGTTCTCCACCGCAAATGATCGGCAGAGAAACGGAAACGGACGTCGCCGCAACAAAAGGCGTATCTATTTTATGGCTTGATTATTCGCTTTCGCCCAGAAACCAACGTTTAACCATTGGGAGTGGTCATCGTTATTCGCGTTTATCTCCTTTCCTATAACGACCGGGGTAAATTGTTAAGTTTATCAATAGAAGGGATAGCTGCTGCGTACCGTAAACCAAAGTCTTCGTTATATAAGGAAATTATAAAGTGAAATATACAAGTAAAATTTAACTCTTCGGGGCACAGGACTTCGGATAATAAAATAGGTCCATGTTGCACAGAAATATTATCGCGTTTTAAAGATTGTAAGAATTCGTTTGGAGACAATTACGGTGGCCAGGAGAAACGAAGGAAATCTGTGACATCCCGAGAGCAGTGAAAACAAACAGCGTAATATCTCGTTTAACGGGAATACGTGAGTCATCTCGATTCGTCGGGGAACGGAGTACGGGGACGCGGAAACGCGTATTACTACGTAATTTCATGCGTTCACGCGGTTGTACACCTGTACACGCGCTGGGTCCCTCGTCTGATTATCGTTATTGCGTAAAGTCGTTTGGAAACTACGGGTAGCCACGAGCACGGGACTCGATTAAGCCGCGTCGCGTCGATCCGATGCAATATTTCACCTGGACACCTTATGACGTGATAAACAAAGTCATTACACAGGGTGAACATAAGGTGAACAGGCCCGGGGCCATCGAGAATGAAATCAGGGTTCGACGTCGCTCGGCCCTCGCAGCGTACACTCCGTTCCAGAAGCCATCGGACGTATTCGTATGCAACGCGAACAACCCTTATTTCATCCGGTTAAAACAACTTTTAGACGGTTAGAACTTCTGAACGGGAGCGTATATAATCGGCTACCTCCGTTCTAATTGCCACTGGGTTTCTACTGATTTACGATTAGAACCACCGGGCCCCCGTCGTCGTTTGTCATAATTAGATTCGAGTGGACATATTTTTCATTAAATAAAGGAAACGAGGTTAAATAGGTTTACCGGTCGATGGAAGTGTTGTCCAATGAATTATATTCCTTTATCCTGTAATAATCTCTCTCGCGTGAAACATTTTTTTTTTCCGCCGAGTCACTGTCCATTACATTATGTCTTCGAGTGGAGGGGGGGAGGAACGTTTCATTCAGCGTAGTACGTATCGATGAGAAAACGTATTGACCGAGTTCCGAACGGTGCCGTAGCGTAAAACCGTCGAGCGTGGTTTCACAAGCGTTACGCACACAGAACGCGGATCGCTTATTACAAGTATCGTTGCGTCACGTCGTCGAGCAGTCTCTCGGCTGCAGCCGCGGTGACCACCGTCCCGTCGTCGATAAGATAAATAATCGAAGCGGGACGAAGCGTCAAGAGTGCGTAATCGCGGCTTACGCAACAAATTTCACTGGCCGCGAACCTTTCACCCAACCTTCGAAACGCGATGAAACATTCGGGATATACCGTCGTCGTCGTCGTCGTCGGCCTCTACCTATCCGATGCAAAACGTTTTCCTAGGGAACTGTTTTCGTTTTGACGCGAGGGGGGACTCGATCGCGGGGGAGCGAGATCGGATTCAATCTGTTCGCCCGATCCACGGGACGGATTCGAGCGAAGGAAGGATCGGCTGTCAGCGACGGGTGATGAGGAAAGGGCGGTGGCACGTTTTATATGGGAAAACCGGGGAACTCCCGACATCTCGACGCCGTAGCAGCCGGCAGGGTGGAACGAGAGGTGGACGCGGGATTTTATGTCCCGTAACTCCCTCGGGAGCCCCGCGTTTATGTTCTATCCTGTCATCATGATGTCCACCTACACGCTGGACAAAACAAAACACTATATCCGAGTTTCTTTCCCCGTTCGCTCTCGTTCCGCAGCTACCGTCGCGTCGCGTCGTCGACGTCTTCGTGCGCTCGTAATGGGAATTGGTCCGCGACGAGGAAATGCCTCGCATTTCTGAGACCGGTATCTTACCGGGTTCTAGCCCGGGCCCGGACGTCATTCTTTCGCCCTTTCTTTATTTCGAGCCTGGAATGCGCGTCGATGCTCTAACGAAAGCTTCACCGAACGACGTTTAGTTAGATTGGATTTCGGACAGGTCCCTCGTACGTTCGCGTACAAATATTGTATGTATTATTCGACGAAAAATGAAGCAATAAATGGAGGAGAGTAATTCGTTAACACCCTCGCGATAGGGGTGTCGCAGCGACACGCGTTATCGAAGCAACCCGCTACTCCCATTTCTGTTTCGTTTCCCTTTCATTGCCGCTTCTATTGACCCTACTTCCATCGACGTTACACGGACCTGATGTTACACTAGCGAAACGCGCTTTGTGTTTCTTCTCCCTTTTACCGGCACCCCTTGGTCCTCGCCATCGATGAGCTTATTCACCGAATCATTTTGTATTAATTGATTCCATATCGACTTGCTTCCGAATTTCGTTCACTGTAACCCATCCTCTGATAACTTTCGCGATAACTGAATTCGTATCTCTGTTAGAATACTAAATGCTAACTGATCCTCTTGTACAAGATTACTCCACGCGATTAGTAATTAGTAGATAAATAATAGCAGCAGATTAATCAGCTGTTATTTATAGCACGATAACAGATTCATCCCAGATAGTATAATAAAATGTATCCGGCGCATTGTTATTTTACTTTCCCGAGATAAAGACCTGATATTTATGATCGGATGACTCATCTACTAGAATTGGCGTAAAATATTCGGGAGCGGCCAGTTCCGCTCGCGATGCTCCGCAACAGATTTCACGTGTCGTTTCGCACGCGACGTTCGCCCATTTCTCTCTCTCTCTCCCTCCCTCCCTCTTTTTTTTATCCTCCCCTGAAGTTTTAATTCCCGCTTAAACGCTGGCAGCTGGCCCGCGCGGTGCTCTTGGAAATTTAAGGGATTGCCCGCTCGCGATATTGTCGCGCGCCAGGCAATTTCCGCGAACCGGCCGATTTATCTTCCGTTTCTAGTCTCAAAAATGAATAGACCGTTGTTCGGAATCGATGGACGGATCTCGGCGTCGACGAATCACTAGGCGAGTACGTTTGAATCCTCGAATTTTCACATGTGCAACCACGTGTGTAATTAGTGCTGATTATCGCGCGGCGTGTATCTTATCGTCTTCGCGCGGTGCCGGTTTCCCTTTCGGTGAGTCAGTTTCACAATCGCTTTATTGTCGGCGGCGAATCCCTCGAGATAATTGTTTACCCGCGGAAGTTCAATTTGACGGACAGTTTGCCTTTCGGTATCCATCACGTGCGCGTTTTCACTCTGTATGCCATGAAATATCTTCACGCAAGGCAACACGCAAATCTGATGGGAGTTGGTTATGATAATGAATCTACAAAAAATTGATTTATTTTTATTAAACAGTAAAACGTCGGGCAAGTTTGAGGTTGCCAACCATCTGATTAACTAGTTTTATGTAATACCATGGGATATTTATTTAAAATAGCTAATTGATAGTAGATTGATTTAAGGTGCTCATTCATGTACCTTACAGTTAGATTTAACGTACATGTCTGTAAAGATAAAAATGTTAAATCAGAAACGTCAGGCGTTCACAAGAATATTTTACAGCACAGAACAGTAAGTAGCATCTTTNATAAAAATGTTAAATCAGAAACGTCAGGCGTTCACAAGAATATTTTGCAGCACGGAACAGTAAGTAGCATCTTTTCGGTACAACGCTCTTTCGGTACAACAAACTCCGAAAGAAACGATTAGAATAGATAAATAAAACTCATATGTCGAATTTACGTACATACTTGACGGCAATTTGCCAGGTTCAGATTCAAACTTGCCCTCGGGCCGCTATCGCGCCCTTTGATGTAAAATAAAATTGCTTATGGCTTCTATTGTTTTTATGCGCAGTACATCGATCCACTGACATTTCCTCAGTATGTATGCCAAGGTTGAGGTAAGTATGACGCGCGGAGATGCGTCACCGGTAAACTGGTAAAATTTCCCCGCGATTCTCCAGCGAATTAAAAAAGAAATCAGCGCGAAGTGATCGAATTAGGTAATCGCGTTTAAGAGATTCGAAAAGACGGTTTTTCGACGCACCTGCGGCATCCCGTCAACGAGCGTCGCCCTAAAGACTCCTCGGCCCTCGGTTTCTTCGCTCGTAAAACTGATGAGTTATTAGCCCGTTAACGAGCGGTCTCTCCGGTTATTTTCGATCCGCATTGTTCGCCGACGGATCGGCAGGGGGTGGATTTTAACCCTCGATGCGGGATCCTGTAACTCGAAACGGGTGCCTGCGTTCTTTAATCGACCGGCAGATATCCTCGACGATCCACTTTTTCGTTCCCTATAGGCGAATTGTGCGTGAAACAGTAAAGATATTAGGTTGGTGCATATGAAATGTCGGATTTTTAAATGAATATATAAATTATTTCAGACGGGTGTCGCGATATTGTTGTATGGTCAACTTCCATTTTGGTAGCAAGCTCCCCTGTGGATATAGTTGGATTCGTTTCTACGAATGTCTTTAGTTTATCGTTTTTGTCATACGTTTTGGGTCTTCCGCGCGATTTACTTTGTAATGAGAAATCACCAGGCCAACATTTTTAAAACCAACGCTGCACTTCTCGACCGCTATTCTCCACAAACGCCTGGTTTATATTATATTACGTACAGCTTTTGCAGCATTATGAGCAAGTTTATACTCGTATAAAAAAGTTACATGAATATTGGTCGAGTTCATAACGGTATAAAAGTCAAAATAAATAACGAACGAAAACGCTTTTGACAAAATCTTCTTTCTTGAAATGCGATCCTGGCAATGGGCAGTACGACCATAAACGAGCTTATGCCGAAAAGAAAACCGTTTACGCGTAAAGAAAGACCGACATTACATATGCACCAACCTAATACTTTTCTTTTCGTCGGAGTTCC
>SHCU01000162.1:39289-71275 GCA_004307685.1 Ceratina australensis | reverse complement strand
TGCGATCCTGGCAATGGGCAGTACGACCATAAACGAGCTTATGCCGAAAACAAAACCGTTTACGCGTAAAGAAAGACCGACATTACATATGCACCAACCTAATACTTTTCAATTCGTCGGAGTTCCCGTAAGTCGTCGATGTAATCAGGCTCGCTAAAAACGAATTAAACGAGCGGGCGAGTAATTGTAAGGAGGCGTTGGATACACGCGTAACTCCACTTTATTCGCGATCCTTGAGCACGGTTTGCGCGAGTAATGACATCACCGGGTTGCACCCTAAGCTCGGCGATGTTAATTGCACACGGAAGGGTGGCAGTCGTCAAGACGCGGGAGAGTGCTCTTCGCGTTTCTCCCCCGAAAACCGAAAGGGTTTTCTCTCGGCATAGAATCGCACCTTCGCCCGCCAGGTGAATACGTATTCACGTACCAATAAGCGTGAAATTGGCCTCGCCGCGCCGCGAGACAGACAGCCGAAGGATGCTGCGGGAATTATCGAGCGGCGACGGGGGGATAGGCGAACGAATAGATAAGCCGATGGAGCGGCAAGCAAGCAGGCGAGCGAGCAGGGAGAAAGGAAAGACGCGAAACGGACGGAGGATGATGCTCGGTAAGAGAGCGTGGGCGGCTGCGAGGGAAGGGTTAGAGCCGGGCAATCATGCGTAATTGAATTCACCTTTGTGCGAGAGGGGTTGGAACCGTATGAATATTCAATTCCTCAATTTGCCGCGCGAGCATACACGTTCAATTTGCCGAGAAGCGTCAAGGAGTATCTACAGCGCGGTTCAGAAGCGCAGCGCGCCGGCAGGCAATTAGAATCGGCTGGATGCGAGAGCCATTTCATACGGACGGCGATGGTTTGACGACGCGCGTACACACGCCGGCGCCCCGACAAACAGCTTCCCAACATCGCGTCAGACACTTGTCCTCAAACATCTCGCGATTCGATCTCGCGACCCGTAGGGCACGCGTTTTATTAATTAAACGTCGTCTCACGTGAAAACAACCTACCCTCTCTCCGTCTGCTCGTCGCCGAGGGTGAGCCCTGGAATTTGTTTAGCCGGCGTTGATGGATCCGCGGCGATACGCGCGGTTCATCAACGCCGGAGAGACGAAGGAATCCGAAAAGATAATTCGCGTGATCGACCTACGTGGTTTACACGATTCTTTCCCACCGAGGGGTTGTTAATAATCGCGAATAAAGAAGGGCGGGCACCGAATAGTCACGTCTCAACGCCCGCTTCGTAAATTCGCCCAATAAATCATCTCTGCCCATCGGCGTATAAATGCGCTTTAAAAGGAGAAACTGGGGGAGCGTACTTTCCCGTAGGTTCTCCGTGTCCCGAGCGATGTTCGATGCACGCACGTATGTATTTTCGTCGGCTGACATTCCCGAGTCACGACGAGCCAGGGATTTATATAGCTCCGACCGTGTAGCACCGGAATTACTTACAGCCGATGATTACAATCAACAGCCATTCACAGAAACCACCCTCCGGGGCGTGTACAGTCTCTGTTTTACTTTCCGTTCGAGCGATGCGAGCCGCCACGTGACCGCAATCACCGCGCAGTTTGTGGGTACTTACACAACTGTTTAACAAATACGAGGGGCCGGGCAGAGCCGGGTCTCGACGCCCGTTCCGTTCCTTACCGGCTACAGCCTCTCCTCTCCATGGGATTTTACAGATTAACGTTGCAAACAATGAAACCGGTTCAATACCGGTCTCAATATTTGAACGGATCCGCGTTATCTCGCCGCTCGTTAAAGGCAAATATTTCCGCGAGCCTCGCCAAAAGTCTAGGCGGTGCAATTAGCGAGCGTCGATTAATCCCGGCTAGCGGCCGGAGGAAAAATCGCCGGTCGTTCCGGCCGGAAAACAAAAAAAATCCAGGGGCGCGTTTCCGAAAAAATGTTTCTCGCCGCGGCTGTTATCTAAATCAGCCGCGGCGCGGGTAGAAAAAGAGAGAGAGAGAAAGAGCGGGTATCGCGCCATTAGACGCGCCGCGTTACATTTTATTCCGCGCTTAATTTTGGCAGTTTTTCGCCGGTCGCTAACAAGCGTCGCGGCGCCGCCGCGTAATTAACAGCGCTAATTTTAATTGCCGCGCAACAAAGGGCGGATGAACCCGAAGAGGATTCCCGCGGGACGTGGGAGCCGAGCACTCGCCCGATGAACGATAATTTCGCCGGATTCCGCCTTTTCTCTCTACCCCTTACCGCGCCGCGCGTGCCTGCTCTCCGCCCTCGACGCGCAGCGCCGCGCGATCGTACGATTCGATTCCTCTCGCTGCGATCGTTCCTTAACCGACCGAGATTTAATTGTCTTCGTGCGCGAAGACAGCAGGAAACGCGGTTTCCTGCCGCGGCACGAGTTACCCAGCGTCAGGAGCCACGAACGGCTGATTCATTCTGTTCCGATCCCCCGACCATGTTTCGAAACGATTCAACAGATTTTAATAAATATCGTACACAGCGTTTAATAAATAAAATCTGCCGGCAGGATTTTCTTGTCAATCCCGTCATCTCTCTCTCTCTCTCTCTGTGTGCACGTCGCGTCAATTGTTACGTTCCCGGTGATTTTTTCTGCGCTATACGGCATGGCAGCGCGTCGGATCGCGTTTTGCATAAATAAACGCGTCGGATTTTGAGCGTTCTCTGTTGTTCACGTTCAATTGCACCCGACGCGCGGCGATCGACGCTGCCGGCCGGACAGGTGAGATCGCCGATGAAAATCCCATCAGAACCGTGGCTCATGAATAAAAAATTCGTATCGAGCCTATCAGGGCATCTGGTTGACCGGACGGTCCAACATTAAGGCTGATATCCAGAAACACTCTGCGAGATTGTTATTCCCCCGTCGCTACCCGCGCCCGCCCGCGCCGACGAGCTCGCGCGGACCCCGGGGCTAAACTGCACCCCCTTAACGCCGCGGTGATCAACTCGAGGGTGTAGGTAATTTCGTTCGCGTTTCGCTTGTCATTTTTCTGATAGTGTCGGTAGCCCGACGTCGATAGGATGGCACAATTTATTCCGTAGGGTTATTTGAGCGACACGCAAATAGTAGTTGATTTCTTTGTCGATTGAACGCGGAAAAAGCGAGCACGATCGTATTAAGCCGGCGCAGGACCATCACCCTCCTTCGCCGGCGAGGCTAGCCAATTTTTTTCTTCATCGCGCGGGATTTTAATCTCGTAATGTCAAACCCGTGCTTTGGTATCGAGGATCATTAGTCAACCTGTCATAGCGATATTAATAGTACCGCGAGTATCGAAGTATGCACTCCACGGAAATGCATTTCATTTATTTCCCGCTCCGCGCGGTGACATTGTTGAATGACTACGGCCTACTTTTTCCCCGTTTTTTCCCTAACGACGTCTGTCCGACCCCCGCGAAGATTCCCTGCCCGCGGACGCCGAAGAAGATCTTGTGACTCTTCGCGCGAAACGCTTCTTCCGGTCGTAACGAAAACGGTGTCGTTTCGTACTTATTACCCAGGGAAAGATAACGCGTAACGCGAGCGGCGGTGTTACGCTGGCTGCAGATACTCATCGAGTTCAAATAGAAAGCGATAGATCTACAATCCATTACTTGATAATAGAACGGTAAACACGGTGAGTCATATTTCGCGGCCATTAGCGTGCGGTAGCGAAACCCCGTGCACGAACAAAAATCGTTTTGCTTTTATCGTGACATCGGGCCTTCCAGGTACTTTCTAATTTCGTCAGATCGCATCTTGGCCCGCCCTTATCTCACCTGTTGCGGTATCCACTTCGTTTCCAATGCGGTTATCACTGATTCCGGGCGTACCTATAATAATTTCAACGAGCTGCACGCTGCCCCTCGACGACTGTCCGCTTTCGAAAGCCGAGATCGGAACATATGTATTTATGATTAACGATTGTGACTGTGTACCTTTGTTTCGGATGAATCTCGGGAAAGATTTCCATCGGAAACCGATATCCTTTCACCGGTATGGTACAAATCGATTAATTTCGAGCGTTAGCTAGAAACCGGCACCTGCGTTATTGCGAGCGTACGTACATACGTACGTGGACGCGTCAGGCTTCGTTGAACAAGCCGATGCAATAAATTACTCGAATATCATGCCCACGTTCTCAAAGTGTCAGTCATACGAAATTCACTCGGCCGATCTAATCGCGTAAACTAAATCCTAAAATCCATTCCTATAGATCTTAATTCTCAAGTTACAAGTAGTCTCTGAAGTCTCGTTAACCCTTTGCGCACACGATCACCACTCGAATTAAAAGAACAATTTAATAAGTCTAATTATTAATTAAAATTATTTTTACATAATACCATATAAATACAGAACGCATCGATAAAAATATAAACGTAAGAAATTCACCAAATAATCGTGGAAGAATTTCTCGAGTCCAAAGAGTTAGTCGATCAAATGAAAATCTGCTCGTTAGCCCGCATCGTTATGGTTGTTTGTCGTCGATCCGTGGACACCTAAATCCTCGCCTGAATTCCTTCCCAGCGTTTACATTCGATCCCACCAGACGCACGCTCTCCCGCACGCTTGTACACCGAATAATTAGCACGGTCGTGCAAGGTGTGCGCCAGCTCTAACAAGGTTAGCTAGTCTGGGCCCGACGTTTAAAGGAGGCGCCCCTGATCCACCTTCGCCGCTCGTTTCTTCGAGCAACGGTCGGGATGACTCATCGGGGCCTTGCTGGTGGCTACGGCGGCGATGATGATGACGATGGTGGTTACCAGCCCCTTTCCAGATCCACCCCGTTAACGGTGCATCGCGCTACTCCACGTGCACGTCTCTTAGTCATCGTCTCCCCGCCTCCCCCCCGTCCGCTCCCCCCATTTAGTTCAACTTCTTCACCTTCCTTCGTTCCCGTTCCTCGGACAGGAAGCGTAATGGCCTTTCGCAGAGATCATTAACTATTCGTTAGCTGTAAAGTTTTATTGACTTCCTGTTTGACACAAGTTCGCATCGCATCAGGGATGCGTTTGAACTGGATGAAACTAAATAGTCGACGAAATCATAGGTCATTGGACTTAATCTGATCATATGGAATGAGTCATCGCCGCGATTCGGGCCACGGAACGCGGATTAATCGGCAAGGAGTCGCTGCGCATTGCTTGCACCTCGTAGCAAAAGATTCGAGGAATTTCGTATGTTGATCGCCTGTTGAATTCTCTCTAGCGTTTGTTCGTTGAATATATAAATATCTAATTCGATTTCACGGACGCTTTCTAATTTAATCATTTTCGGATTCCTCGAATATTATTTAACCGTGTCGGATTCTAGAGTAAAAGTGGCTCCTCAAATATACGGGGACGATAAAGTCGACATGGCTCCAACGAGGAGAACCACTAATTGGTTAACCGTGTCGGTACAGGCCCCGCTGTAGGCCAGTTTCTGTCCAGGTAGCCGCCGCAACAAGTGAACTACCTGAAAATATCTTCCCTCGAGGAAGGATAATTTTTGTGGCAAGTGTAGAGCTACTAAACCTACGACAGATTTTGTACATTAATATATACTACGTGAGTTATTTATTTTGTAAGTGGCCTAAGATCATCTTCTAAAATAATTAAGCGAACAATTGTAATATTTAAATTTATACGCTATATTAATAATTGTTACCATTTTAATAGAATTATAAATTTAATTAAACAGGATTTAAGGAATTATTTATTTAATCATTAGGTGTATATTTTGAATTTAATTGAAACTCTTAAATATCTCAATTAAAGTATAAATGGACCTAGATCATGTTCAAAATAATATTAATATCTAATATTTCTATACTATGTATATGTTGTAGATTTAATGTTAATTAAATACCACGTAAGGGCTATAGGATTTGTACTTTATCATTCTGATAGTCGAACGATACGATTGATTAACCCGTGTACATTCGCCAAAGGTTTACAGCAGTCTGTCTATCGCCGCAGCTCCACAGAATATACGTAAAAAGGCGTCTTATTAGGGAACATAGCATTTTGTTTGTAACAGCGAGTAAACAGATTTGCGGTAAATTACGAAACTGAACAGAAGACTGGGGCAACGCGTCGCGTTACCGGCGCGAGAAATTACCACAGCCTCTTCTGACGTCGGTGGAGCAAGGTATGATTCACTGTCCAATCCTTCCTGTTCGTCGCCACTTGCCTCCGTCCCCTTTTCTCCTCCGACGTCAGGTTTCAGTCGCGAGGGCGACGCACGCCACACGAGAGAGGGACTAGAGACCGTGCTCGTTCCTCCGGCGAAAGCACGCCGCTCTCGAACCTCTCAAATAAAATGGGAACCATTGCGCAATCAGACGTTGCCCCCTCGGAGGCATGACGGAACCGTCGAATCGTGACGCATAAGCAGGTGACACAATTCCACAACTATTCGCTGCTCGCGACCGATCGATGAAAGTCAAACTCATCGCCCTAATACATATGCATTGTATATCGCTAATTGCTTCGTAAACTTCGTATATCTCGCATATAAGCGCTTTATCTCCTAATTGAATATCCATGCTTCTTACGATTAATAGAGTTTACGCGTCGCGTAAGCAGATTCGTGGCAACGACAACACGATTTTGAAACGGAAAGTTTATTAATAGAAACATCGACGTCCGATTCACCACTGATTCACGCGGCTTTATCGCGGCGATAACGAGCACCCACTGGCGCAGCCTGTGCGTCTACAGTTTCTATTGTATATAGGTCGCGCTCCAGTTTATCGCGCGCCGCTTCTCCACATCATTTTTTACCCTGTTTCAATAAAGAGAAAAATCGTCGGGCCTATTTGCGCCGGGCATTTATATCAGCGACGCGTAAACGCGGCGTTATCAGTCGTCGACACACGAGCCGGGTTTACGAATCGGGAAGGCGAGTTTAACGGGACCGCTTTAAATATTTATACACCTCGCGATCGAGGTTATCGGGTGTGCGACACACGCTCGTAACCCCTTCGCCTGCCGCGATGGGATCGGCCACGGATTGATTCATCGCTAGGCGCTAGTTAACGTTGTTTAATTTCGAAAAATCGGTTCGTGGAACGTACGGAGAAAAAAGTTTTTATAAACATCACGGCACTAATACTCCGGTTCGGAGCTCGGTCCCGGCCTGGATGGATTAACGACCACTTTATTTGCCCGTCGACTCTTTTTTTTCAACGCGTCGCGTCGGCCGTGCCTCGCGGACGCCCGCCGGGATTATCAGTTTCCTTCGGCCGACCAGTTTCGAGGCTCCCGAGGAGGGAAAAATTGATACCACGGGCCGGACACGCATCGAACACCGTTCGACAGATTACGCTGTATTTGCAAGAATTTTCAGTCTCCTAGTAGACGTCAATAGACTCCTATGTTTAAACTGATAGCTATTATCAATATTTGCGGCGGTACAGTTTGCGTGAAACGCGTACAATCGATAAGAAATTTGTCTCTCACCGAAGGCCTGATTACGCTACGCCAACAAACACCGGTCTCTGTACAATGTACATATTAAGAGGTCTGTAAATAAAATGAAAGGGCCGTACGAACGTCTTAATAGCTGTTCGTAAACAGAAGTGTGCACCCCTCTGACACGATGCGATCATCGATCATCGTTACAGAAATCTTCCAGGAATCAATACGACCGAGGGAGGAAGAATAGAAGCGATGAGAATCGCCATAGATTTTACAAACCCGTAATTTCGTGGGGCGCAGACTTCGCCGGTGAAGAGGGGCACGGTAAACGATTCCCCGGGTCGTGCATTTCTACCTGGGTCTCTCCCCGGTTGCAGTCCGAGGTCAACGAAACGTCTCTTGTGGGTCCCTTAGGGGAGCGACGCGAGGGTGGATCCGGTCGTGTTGCGGGTGCCGAGTTAGAATAATTCATCATTACTTTTTGGCTTCCCGTAATAATCCGCGCTACGCCCATCGATTATGCGCGCGTTGACCATGCCCGCGGGCGATTTCCCATACGGCAACACCATAGGGCTCTCCCTTAACTCTTACTTTCTCTATCCACCTTCCGTCGAGGAGAAGAAATTCAGTTTTCCTTCCCCGATTCGTTTGGTTCGTGCGTTCCATCGCGTTTATTAAAATGCACCGTACGTGGCGTTCCTAGTGGCTCCCATAACGAAATTACTGTGATTAGTCGCTCACCCTCCCACGCTAACCACCGTTCTAACTCGGCCTAATTCTAGCCCCGCGCAGCTCCGACTGCTACACCCCTTGTTTTCCTTTCGATCGCGACGCTCCAAGGATACCGGGAACGCGACCAGAACGCTCCGTGTCCCCTCTAATCGCCTAATTTTTGCTCTCCCCACTCGGTATTTCTGTGGAACTGGTCTTTTAAGCTCCCTCGTTCTCGAGACTCCAACGGCACGCGTTATTAACGTCGTAAAATCGGATAGAGAGACGATCCGGCGAACGTTAAGTAACAGATATGACGGATAAGTGTATTTGCATCGTGAAATTGCATTCAGAGATCGATCGTAACCAAGTGGCTGCGGAGGTAACGTAACACCCGGGCGTCGACCGATGAAAAATAAACTTCGGGACCAACGGTGAAACGGCCTCTTCCCGAATTCATTAATCATCCGGAAAGACGAGTAGCCCGGCAGCAGCAATTTACAAAGAGTAGTAACAACCAGTGGCTGCTCCCTGCGGCCGGAGTTTCTCCTTTCTATCTGTTCCTCTCTCGACGGTACTTGTCACCTGTCGCGGATTCGATAGCAGTCGGGCGCACCGGCCGCGTTCGCGAGAACACGCATCGTACCGTGGTCGGTAAACAGGCAGGGATTTTTCTCTCGTCGAAGAAAAAAATACTGTGAGCAGGCACACGAGAGTTCGACGCGGTTCGTGGTAAGGGGCCAGCGAATCTCAGAAAACCTCACAGAATTCCAGGAAGCCCGGGGTCCCTTTCGGTCGACCGGGACCGAGTGGGGGGGAGAACCTTTTTGTCCACCTTTCACGGGGAGATCCCATAAAGATAGGGACCAGTTTTCGGGGCCCCATGCCATTTATTACGTGACGCTCCCGAGGATCTTTTCACGGCCGTATCCTACGAAAACGAACGTAGAAAAGGCAAGGCCAGATGTGTAACCACCAGCTCCAATCTCCTCCTTTCAGTTCTTTACACAAAATCCGTTCGGCTCCTCTTCCTCTGGCTGCTCTTCCTCGCTCCCTTGCAAGGGGACACTCACGCTCTCCCCCGTTTTCCTCTGGTCATCTTCGGCTGTCTGGGTCACGTTTACACAAGTGTGCCCGGCCCCCCGATCGTGTCGCGTGAACACCGGCTCGAGGGTGGCGAGGGAAAAAAAAATTGGGAAACGTGTAAACCTTTCGAGGCTGCTCTGACTGATGCCCTCCGGGCCGGGGGGTTGTTTGTCCGCTAACGAGTTGTACGGACATTTGTTTCGTCCCCGTACGAAACGTGAGCGAGGCATGGTTGGGAAACCTATTAGATATCGTCGATTACAAAAACCGAGAGAATCACCGATTGCTAAGCGGATAAATATTTCTTGTTTGCGAATGCTTCGCGAAGGAATTTTCAGAAACGTCATGTTAAAACGCTTATCGTTGTTTGACTTTCGCAAGACATTTAATTGCTCCGAAGAAAGAAATTATCAATAGTGTTTCTGGAAAAGTGACAGATTCGTGAAATCAGGCTGGGATACCCGGGGACAGGTAAGAACCGTCGAGACAGGGGAATCCGAGCCAGATGGACCTGCCGGGACCTGTTCCTACTCGCAGGTGCATCCATACCGGGCCGGGGAAGAAAATAATGCTTGGGTCGACCGAGAAAAAGGACAAAGGGAGGTGTAGGCGCGTCTTTTGCGCAGTTCGAAATCGCTCGCTCCTACGAAGAATCGTCCCGTCGACTCGATTGTCCGTCAGAAACGCGTCAACTATTATCCACCTACCAACGATACAAAGAACCTTGCAAACCTTCGGCTGGA
The DNA here is from genome assembly GCA_004307685.1 of Ceratina australensis. Classification (NCBI taxonomy): domain Eukaryota; kingdom Metazoa; phylum Arthropoda; class Insecta; order Hymenoptera; family Apidae; genus Ceratina; species Ceratina australensis. The sequence goes on along the minus strand of SHCU01000162.1, from coordinate 61,360 downwards.
TATATACAGTGAAGACTGAACGCGTGTTTCAAGTAAAACGTCACGCGTGCATTATTCATGACACGATTAAACTTAATTAAGCCTCGATATCAATAGTACGAGTTTCAGATTTCGAGAACTGCCGAGACCCGAGCTCCGAGTTCTGGAAAAAATAAAGGATAAGCGGAGAAGCCGCTGATGCCCAATAAGAATATTAAGGCCCACCGCTTTAAAGAGATAGAAAAAAAGGAAACCGTCTCACCGTCTCCGTCTGGTGTCCGTCTGCCTGGCGACTGTCTGGCTCTCCGCGCGGTCGTCCGGTCTTCGAGTCGCGCCACCGCCGTCGCCGTCGCCGCGATTTATGGATCTTCCTAGCCTTTCAACATAATCGATATCATAAGACCCTTCTCCTGGAATCTGATTTTTTCGACAGTCCTCATGCTGCAAGTTCTTTAACCTTGCGATTCACGCGTGGCTAACTTAATTTCAGGTCTGCGGAAACGGCCGTCAACTCTGGCTAAAAAAATCCTTTGCCAAGTGCTTCGACCTCGAAGTTCCGTCGAAATCAGACCGGAAGGCGAATAATTTCGCCATAAGGCGTTTCTAATCGCCTCGCGATCTGAGTGCGTTTCCAGTCTGGAATAGAGATGGCCAGGACTGCTACTTTTTGATCACTCGTGTCTCGATCTAAAACGAAAAATTCATATCTATTTTGTTGTCATTAGAGAAGGACCGACAGAGCCATCAATCTTTTTTCTCTTTCTAACGCAGGTAAAAGTCAAGGGACACTTCTTAACGCGGCTCACCTACTCTATACAGGGTGTATACCTACAAGTGGGCAATATTTGAGGATCATGTTCTATGGCCCAAAATAAAACGAAAATTACACCGTGTATATATCGTGTCATACAATAATACAACATATATATACTATACATATAGATAATATATCTATATATATTATCTACGGAAAAATCACAGTTAGTGAATTTTAACGGCACCTACTGCTCCGGACATTACGGCGGACAGAGCCTAAAACAATTTGTCAACGAGCTGCGCGCATCGATAAGCCCGATAGCAAACGTTTTCCCGATTACAAATGCCTGTACAATAAATTTGATCTTTTTCACCGGAAACCGAAGAGAACGAAAGGGGTTGGCAGGCGAAGTGGCAGGCGCGACGTTGCGCTTAAACGGCGGAGGCCCGGTACGAGGATTCACTCGTTTGTCAAGCGTTATGGGGCAACGCGAAGCGATCCATTGTGGCCGGCATGAGAAATTTCGCCGTATTATGGTGCTTTCGGCTGCGCAACGCCGGCCTCAATCCTTTTAATGGCGACCCTCTATGATTTAAACCCCCTCGCGGTTATGGTTCGCGGATGCCTCCCTGTTTGCCAGATCGCGTGCCGGCTTGATAAATTGTTTCGTTCGTGACTATAGATTCATCATTATTCCCGCATTTGGTTTCTTCATATTATACAAATAGTATCAATGATAGCTTATCGGCGTTGAAAGCCGACGCGGTCTAATTTGACGGCCGATCGTCGTGGTTGTAAAATCGGGAACTTGGTAACGAGGTTACGCGAGTAAATGCGGTAAGAGGGGCTCGTCGGTGTTCGCTGCTCCGGCGTATAGCTCGACCTGCGATGAGTCATCGGGTTCGTTTCCTGCTGTTGGGAAGCATCGTAGAGTTAACTGCGGGATCGGGCGTCTGCGAGGCCCGGAGAGGGCGAATGGGGCCCTAGTCCCGGGACCCTGTTTCTCTCTGTTGGCATTAAAAAAAACCGGGCGGGATCGGCTGGCCGGTTGCTACGCGCGAACCTGTTCTTTCGAAAAATCACGTGATTCATCTCGGTTCTGACTAACCTGGCTGATATTTCGCTGAATCCCTTCCGATGGCTTTCGCCTTGATGAGTCAATGGTCGCAGATAGCGGGCCGCCTTCTGTGTACATGCAAACAATACCGATGCTCCGAGTGCTACCTGCGGTATATGCGTCGAGCGACAACGTCCACACGCCGATGGATCACGGCCTGTTTGTATAGGCTGCCACCTGTGTTTGATCCGCGATATGGGTGGGAACGATAAACGAATTGGAAACAGGCTGACAATAAGTGTTCTCTTTTAGATGTTACGCAACACCTCGTTTTATAACAGCGTTCGATAGATCGCTCCGCGGTTGATCGATACTGCATACGATATTCTTATTGTTCAAATATCAAGAAAAATCCAATAGTCGCATTTATAATTAACGTACTTGAAAGTCGTTCGTCTCTATCCATAGGATCGGTCATGAGATCCTCTTTTTTCGTCTTCTATCTGTCATTGACTTTCACGTTTGGTCCTGATCATCGCTTTTACTTCTTTCCATCATTTATTCTCAGTTAATCTGTTCATCATCAGTTCAAGTGTCTACCTTCGTCGTACGTAAGATTTACCGCTGATTCTAACCATAAACGACATCTACTTTGATGTTCTTCCAAATCAATCAAATTAATACCTGTTAATAAACCAGAGCATTCCAACTACAAAGGTGTGAAATTAGTCGAGGAAATGCGTAATAGGAAAAATGCTCGCGTTTACCGGTTACGAAATTCCAACGCGATGCCATCACTCCCCTAATCGCATATTTTTTTTGCACGCGATTCGCGGTCCGCTACCTCGCGAAGATTCAATATACTCATCGGGCTGGTATCTACCAATGGTTGCGAAGGCGGCAGCCAGTTTATACCAGGATTGGCCAAGCAAAACGAAGCCAGACTGGGAGCGACGTACTACGATTGGAGGAAGACAAGCCGTAGGCACGTGTCCACGGACCCCTCCGTCGTCGTCGCTGATAAATCTCGCCTCGAGATTAAGCCAGCCACCGACCCGACTCACAATCGGAAACTTAGTCCCGAAGAGAGTACACAAGCTGCGAGCAAAATCATCGTTCAGTACGGATTAAGACGCGGCTAAAAGCTGTTGGTGTCAAACCCTTGGGTGTCCCAAATTGATTCTGGTTCAACGTAACGGTAAGCGGATTCGTCGTTTTACGTGATAATCGCTGCTTCTCTCTTATCAATCGCGATAAAGTTCGCCCATCCTTGTCCAACGTACGCGACGCGTGACACGTGTTTCGAGAAGTCTTCATTCGCCTATGCCATTTTTGACAAATACGGTTTCAACGGTGAATCGTAACCAGTTTTTGCTTGTGTGAGTTTTCCCTAGGAAGTACGTATAATTGTTTTCATCTCGAGACGTCATATTCATATAAAGGTCCAAAGCTGCATCGAGTATTGAAAAATTAGGACAAAGATTTGTCCCTCTAAGAAATATTCACGCAACAAGAGCCAACTACGTTGCACTGTTGGACCCTGTACAGTATTTTTTGGTGGTGAATCGCGCGAATGCCAAGACGCAGGAGCATATAGCGAATCGAGCGTGCATTTATCCGCGATAGTATTCTATTAAGGCTGCAAGGGCAGGTTCCCGGTTTTCCGAGGTTATCGTTAAAGGCCGGCGTGTCCCACGATTAGCCCGGCTGATGATACTCTTTTTGTTCTGGCTAAACGGACTATATTCCCGGTCTATCGGACCTTGATGATACCTCGCGTCTACCGGTTATCTGCGATTTCCGCGCCCGCGCCGCCGTCTACCTGCATATTACGCCTTCGCGACTCGCAGCTGGGAATGCACTTCCATGCACCTGCGAGTCCGCCGAGCTTACTCACTGCGCGAGCATTCGTTTTTCTCTCATCCAGACTTACTTTCTTCGTTTACTTATATGGTCCTCTTCTTTTTTTACGAATACGTAATTTCGTGGGAATTAATTGCGTATTAATCGAAAATCGTGACCTGTACGGAAGCTTGTAATAACGGAAGTACGACCTTGAGTCACGTCGGCATTGCGGTTTGCAGTAGGCAGTATAATTCGACGAATCCGACCTGGATTCTGATCACGACCGCACCGCGTCCGGAATTTTTAGGAACGATTACCGGGTTACTGGAAGTCGAAGCTCTTGGAAGAAGCTACCGCAATTAAAATTGTATTGACTCGGCGAAGACAATTAGCGCTCGATTCTGAATCCACGTTAATTACTTCTACGTAAAAGAATAGTTTTTATTAATAATCGTATCAGCTGCCAATCCGTTTTGCTTATCTTCGAGATAACGACGCTGTTATAATAGCCAGTTCGAATCATTGTATATTCGAGAATGTCCGAATTGTTTGCTGGAAATAGATTTTGCGTAGAAAGTTCAGTTGCCCGATTACAACGATACTGCGATTCACGTTTTGTCGCGGGAGACAGACAGCGTTTGCGGGCGCCTCGAAGCTCTGTGGTCACTTCGTTATCGCATCCGCAAACACCCTCGCGAAACGCTCTCGTTTCCGCTGTTCGATTTACGAGTAGAGTAGTCGTTATCGCGTCCTTCGTATCCTCGACTGATATAATTGCTCCTCCGGAACTGGCGCGATCCGCTCTCGAATCTATCTTACGCAATCGTCACCGCCGGGCCAAATCTCAAGCCAGCTCCAGGTTGTTTGCTCGTTAACGAGCTTCGGATTCGACGGAACAATCGACCGTTCCGAAGTTCGGTGATACCCTGTTATTTGAAGATTCTATTAGAAAAATCGATGCTCGATCACGCAACTGTTTTCAACGATGAGTAACGAGGTAAAAATAGTTTATCGATAAGGAAATTGATAAGATAGATAACTCTCGTGACGCGAAATCAATTACACTCCTCTTTACATTTGTCTGATCTTCGAAAACTGTTTACCAATTTCTACGAATCGCATCAATTCGTTTTCTGCGATTCGAGATGTTTGCTCTGTCATTATCGCTTTCCGCGGATTCCTCGCTCCGTTCTTCACGTGCGACGTCTGTCACGGTTATCAGCGATAAGGGACTGCACGCAAGTGCACTCGTCGGGTTTAACAAAAAACGAGGCGAGAAATAATAAAAACTTATGGATGATACGTAATTGGATTTCGTCGCGCTTAACCGTTACATCTTCCGATCTCCGATGACTGTTATCTCTATAAACATATTTTTTTCATATTTGCGATAACAGCACCGCGTTACGACTCCGCGTTTCAAATATTTTCGCTGTGAATTTCGATACGTAATTATATCGTTTTACTGCGCCGTGGATGAAACGAGGAAATCAGATTCGGTGGGAATAAATACACAGCCGCAGTTTTCCGGCTATTGTTATTCGTGTTTCGTATTATTTGCTCTCTTTCATCGGTGCCCACGGTTATCGACCGTTTCAATAATAATTCTCGCCCATAGCCCTCGCCGAACATTTGCGCAGACCGCGCAATAAATCTGGTTCGATGAACCGGCCGGTTAGGGTGAACGCACCGATGACCCGATAAAAAATGATAAGAAACGCAATTCGTAACATCAACGTGATAAGTTGAGTCACCTTTCGGATGTGACTCTCGCTTGTCAGCCGAGTTTACTTTTTGCGTTCGCTCGTTCCCGGCGCATCGTCGGTTCTCACGCCAAATGATATTTTTTCCCGTGAAAATCGTTCCGAGCAGCAGGCGAAAACAAAATTTCATTTGCGGTCACTCTACGGCCCGAGTACATAATGTCTCTGCGGTTTTTACGTCTATTGCGCGTTACCTCTAACGAATTTTTGAGACACGTAGGAAACAACACGGTACGTCAGAAGCTAGAAACCAGCGCTACTAATAGCGGTTAAATTTTTAATCGGTTCCCAGCGTGGAAACGTTCGAACCGCCGAGAAAAGGGGATCATCGCGGCTCGACGGGAACAACGCGGCGCAGGTTCCTGGACCGGTGACCGGTGTGTCCGCCCACGCGAGGACGCTGCTCGTTCTAAAAATATACAATCCGGTCGGCGCATACGGTGCTACCGGTTTTAAATCTCGCTGCTACCGGCCAGGAACCGATTCAATGCTTTACGTGGAAATAAAACGAGAGAGAGTGGCCCGTGGCCCTGGCTACCGTGGACGGACACGCGTTTCTGAATCGTTAAATTGCTGGATCGTTCGTCCCGATTGCCACGGGGGTAGTTCACGTCCGTGAATGGGCCGTAAGAATTATTCGAACGCGTCTTCGCGTTAATCGGTTATCCGATAACAGTAATGTCATACCGATCCGACGATTCGCCTGGCCTTTATCTCGCTCTCTCTATCCTCTTGTCGTTTGATATCCGATGACAATGTCTCTCGGCGCCGTTCCTGTCATTAATCTATTCTCCTCTTGTGCCTCGTCGTCAACCTGCTCCGATGAATGCAGATAGTCCTCCTCTCGATTCGAGCAGCTCGCTCGCTCGATCGCGTCGGAATCGGTGCATCGTGTCGAGATAATGCGTGTACCTGACACGGTGGTGGGGTGTTTCGTTGAACTCATTGTCCACGGATTTGTAAGTCAAATGAAACGAAAGATGACGAGTTATCGTAAAATCGAAGGACGTAAATAGAATGCAGTTATTTTTCTCTTTGATGCTACAATGTAAAATTGACTCCTCTTAACACGTTGCGTGCCAAGACATTATTGCCAATCTTCAGGCTATTTGTCGGTTTCATTAAAAATTGATATACAATGTGTCATTATGTCATCAGTCGATAAGTAAAATTAACTTGTATAGAGTAGTTATCACACGGTGTACCGTTTACGGTTAAATATTACATGTAATTGATAATTATTGTGTATATAACAATTTAATGCTTTGTTCTCTACTGCATTTTATACGCTACCTCATTATTTTAGTGGAAGCATACGTTACAGAATTAAATTTGGCTCAAAACATGTTTCCAGCGCATTAAATAAATATGTTTGCGTGTACCGTTTATGGTACACGTGGCCTGCAGATCAAGTTTAACGTGTGCCATAAATGGTACACGTGACACGGAACGTGTTAAATTCTTCAATGAAAATAAAACGAAAGTGGTTTTATCATGGTGTTATAATTGCAACTGTAACTAATCTTATATCGAGCTAGAATCCGATGGCAACGTTAAATAGCATTCGAATCATCTACATCTGCGTGCAAAATCTCTCGTTAGCTTTAGTATTAATTCGCGCAATTATTCTATTCATCCTGGACCTCTCTCTTTATTCTTTCGCAAGGTACTGTTTTAATCCCTTCGCCCCGTAACACGCCGATACTTATTTACGTGGTACGCATTGTTGGCTGGCAGCAGTCGTATGCATTGTGCATCAACGCTCGCCGCAGGAGCGCGTTCTTGTTTCTCCTCCTGTTTACCCATTCATTGGCCGCATAAAAAATTGTCACCCAGCCAAGTATGTATCGCGATCCCATGAATATGTTTCGCGTCCAGCAAATTAACACCCGTGCCGTCCGCGATTTATTCATCGTTCGACATCGCCGTTTTAAAATTCAGTTTATAAATCTATGCTGGCTCTGAAAATTGCATTTTCCAATTAGTCGTAAAACTCCGAGCGACACGGCCGGTAAATGATTGATATACGAACGGTTGCCCGTATCTTTTCGATTCGGTACCACGGCGTTTCAGCTCGTTCCGCGTGGGTTTCCTCTCGCTCCATCGCCACGTTTCCTCGGCCGCGTTAAAACTCCTATTTTTCGAAAGCGAAACGAGGGGACCGACGTTGAACCTGTTGATCCCTTCGAGGAGCGATCGATTCGCTCGGGTTAAATACTCGCGGGAGGCTGGAGAGCTCGGCCGCGTTTTGGAGAACGAGCCTAGGCCTCTTCCTCGGGTTCATAGTTTGCGCTTATTCTACTTCACGGAGGCCCTCGCTGCTCCCGACTCCCTTTGCCTCGTATAGCGATGACACGTGGAGGGGCAGAAAGCCGCGCGAGGGGCCCCTCTCGTGGACAACGCTGGGCTGCCCTAACCGGTAAATTTACAACGCTACGGACCACGGGCTGGCACACAACCACCACAAGGTTGCGATCTCGTCTCCCACCTCGACGATCGCCGCGATCCGCTTCCCCCGTCGCCCCTTTCGTATTTCAAATCCGTATGCGCGCGCACCGTTTCCCCCCACGCCGGGGCGCGCAACCGGCCGCGCGATTCAACCGTGGCGGGGGTAACTCGCTTGCCGCCGCGAGGCAGAGCGTGCGGGCCGAGTGGCTGAAACGAAAGCACAGAATCATTACCACGCTAGACCTCGAGGAGTGTAGACGCGTTTCTCGTTACCTAAACTCAGTCGAGAGTTTGCTCGTGTTTCGCTCTCTACTTTCTCTTGCGCGTTTGTTTAGCCAGCCTGGCAGTTCGAACGGATCGGTACGTGCGATCGTAGAACGCGCGTGTGATAGCCGCGCCAAAGAGGACAGTCGCGAGACCGCAGCATCGTGTGTGTGCGAATTGCGAAGGGGAAAGAGAAGAGAATATCTCTGTTTTTTCCCTTCGGATTTTTTCATTTTTAACTCCGTCGTTTGGTGCTTCGGTGTGTTTGCGAATTGACGTTGACGCGAGTAGACACCGCCAACTGTGCATCCAAATCGTGTGTTGTGCCTCTTTCAATAGAGAGAACGATCGAACTTTGTGAACGTCCGTCGTACGACTGTCATCGTCGAGCGCGGACCTGCATCGGTTGATCGAGTTCGAATCGAGACGGAGAGACAGTAATCACCCATGGAAAGTGATCCATCCGAGGATCCACCTTACGAGCGATTCGGATGACGTGACTGACGATCGAACGAGTGGACGAGATTAGATACTGACCGCGCGCGGATAGATACAGATCCGCATATATACGCATCTCGTTCGGCCGAGATTCGCGCGTTCCACCACGCGGGCTTCGTCACGTGCGTTTATCTCGCGAAGGGACAATCGGTGCGGGCGACGAACATTTTGAGCGTGCGCCGTGTTCCCAACAAGTCGACGGGCCCCCGCCACGTGCACGCGTCGAGTATCTCAGGACGATTTCCGTTCGCGAAACGGAGCCGTGACGGTACCGTCGCGAACAAAGAGAGAAGCAGAGTAAACGAGGGAGGTGGTTCGCGAATCGTTGCCAACACAGACATTGGTTCGATTACAGTGACCGGGAGGAGAACACCGAGGAAAGTACAGAGAGTTCGTGAAAAAAACAGAGACTCGGTGCACCTGCAGAGAAATGGCGATCCCGTTCGCTCTGCCGACCGAAGACGACGCCGAGGCCCAGGGACAGCAGCTGGAGCAACTGATGCTCGACCTGTACGCCGCCCTGCAACAGGTCCTCAGGAGCAGGACGTCCCAGCATCCGTCGTCGCGAAATCGTGAGTTTTACGATTTTTTAAGGCTCCTCCGCGTCTGCATTGACGTTTTCATATACGTCATTGCACGCCTGGTGATGTACCCATCGCGGTGAACGGCGACGATCCTCTTATCCATCTGTCAACCTTCCCGAGACTACCTATAAGGAATGGGATTACAGATAATCGGCTCGCTACCCGCGGCTCTATCTCTCTGGTGGCGCGCTTTGGGCTTTTTTTTTATCTCACTTACTTTCTATCTGGTTCCATGGCTAGGACCTGTCCACCGGGGTAGAATCGCTTTTACCGCACACGATACTCTACCGACGGCTTTCCGGAATGACACCACGAGATATTAGTAACGGAGCTGATAGCAGTCCGCTCAAATAATAATTGTAGTCGCTAAAAAAATGAAGAAAATTTTTGATAAGATGTTATGCAATGTATATGATAGTTAGATAGGTGAATTTATTTATTTGAAGCTGTGGTTGCATGTAAACTCGATTGATGTTACACATCGCATCATTCTTCTCTACTATGTATTTATTTATTTATTATTTATTTATTTGATTGCGGTAGCTTGGTCATTAGTCTGTGACGAGCTACGACACGCTTTGTACACGACAATGAAAAATTGTTAATCTGAATAAACTGTGCATACGTTGAAAGTGAATGACACATATGTGCGACGCAATTAATTTCCACTTCACACAACGGGGGGAAAACGAGCGAGCACGCTTGAGAGTAGTAGGAGCACGGGCATACGCTGCGTCTATCGACTAGAAACGCAACACGTGGTTGCCGCGCGCAACAACGCGGGCCAGTTTCCCGTGAAACAACGACGCGTGCAGACAGAATTCTCTTGTCTACGTGAAAATTAATTTCGAAACTCTGATGCGATCTAAAAATGCAACGTTTCAAAGATCTCCTTGAAGGAAGAAAGTAATCTGCCTCAATTTCGCCGAATCGTCTTGCAACGCTTCGTTCGGGTCGTCGACTCGCGTTGATCGATTTTCTCGAAAAATATGTACGTTTGACAGCGGTCGTTGTCCCGTGAGTCAGCACCGAAAAATTTCGGTCCATCGGTTGCGAGATATCTCGACACCTTCGCAGACGATTTCGCGAGACGAACGAGCGAGGGACACGTAGACACGATTAATTCAATTTCAATCGCTTCTCTCTGACTAATTCCCGCCGGCCAAATTCGTACGTGCGCCGACAATTTTTGACGAATAACTAGAATCGCACGTATTCGGAGAATTGCAGCGCGATAAACGTAACTAAAAAACACGTTCCGAGAAACGCATACTTAGCCCCGTTGGGCCTTGCGGTTTTTAGCTGCATGCTTCGTATTCGGACGCCGTACGAACCGGGGGACCTTGAAACTTAAACACAATAATTTTCATAGCCACAATTCTCAATTCGAAATACGTCCTGCCACCTGCTCTCGACTTTAATTCCCGCGGCGACGCTTCTTTCGTTCAAACGATTAAACTCCAGAGATAATAGATCGCCGCAGAAGATTCAGCTCGAACGAGAGCAAGGAACGAGTAGAGAGTAAAGTAGAGGTAGAGGCGTAAATTACGGTAACTTATATTCGGCTCGTAATGAAACGCGGTTTTACGAGGGTGCAGCGAGCGAAAGGGGGCGAATATAACAGATGTAGCGTGGGTGTACGAGTCGAGAGTATGGCAGACGATGTCCGGCCATGACCCTGCACCGCTGCTCGAGCCTCCTTTACAGCGAAAGAGACGGCGACGGCGGTCGGCCGGATCGACAGGAGAGTAGGAGGAGAGCGAACGTGCGAGAAAGAAAGAGAGAGAGAGAGTCAGAAGCGGGGAGAGGAGAGAAGACCGATGGTCAGGCACACCGGAGTAAAACGCGCCATAAAACGCGATGCAACGACTCGTTCCCCGAATCTCGGATGTCGATCGTCCACCAGAGATTGCAGTATCGAGCGCTGCCTCGATACCACCGGTATCTCACCCGCGTCCGAAATGTGCATGCTCGACCCGAAACAGGTTCCGGGTACTTACTTTCCACGCAACAATCGCATTTTCCCAGAAACAAACGTTAAATCGTCGGAACAGCTTTTTACTCGTTTTCAATCGCTAACGATAGCGATCCACGGACATTTAATACCGCGTTTTCTTATTGCCCGGCCGCGGTTTATTACGGATACGTATGCCGCGGTAGTTAGTTCGGATCCGAGATAGCGAACGTTTAAACTGCCACTTAATGCGCGGACCTTAGATTCGTAGCGCGGAGTATCTAACTCTCCGGGTCACAGTCGGAGCGACCATAATTTCATATTACTGCCACCTATAAAACGGCAGTGATCGAAGGTCGATGCACTCCGACGCTCGAAAACCGACGAATAGCCGGGAGAGCGAAACGTCGACGTCGTCGTCGTCGTTCGGATAGCATTCTGGATCCATTCTGCCGCTGTTTCACGGCGATACGTCGCTAACGAGCCTTTGATCTCGCCGGTGCGGCATGCGAGTGTCCCGAAAGAAACCGCAAATTGCATCCGGCCGTCGTCGGTGCGTTACCGTTGTTTCGGTTGTGACGCAACGTTCCTCGAAATCCTTTTACCTCCCGGCAAATATGACTTTTCAATATTCGCGTTCGTACTAATTCCACGGCGTATCGCGAAGTACCATCGTCGATGACCGGACGAAATATCGCGGAGACGTACCGGCTCGGAGTTATTAAAACATCTCGTATGTAAATGAAACGGAACGGCGAGCGGACAGTGATCGAAGGGAATGTGCATTACGAAGTTGAATTACTGGCAGGTGCTCATTATTTCTCGAACGAGAATAGTTGCGGCTGGTCGCGTGTGCGAGAGAGGAGAGGGTCAATAACCATAGCCCGCAGTTTCGGAGGGAAGATGCAGAATCTGCGGCGAGGAGGCATCGTCGCGTTGCATCGTGTGTCGGAGGTAGTTATTTATAGAAACAGCTGTGGCCAGCCCGTTTCTGTCTTCTCCCGTGACATTCGCGCGAAAACTTCCCCCTCGTCATCGCGTGAACGCGACCACGGTAATAACGATTACGCGCGTTAACCGATCGCGCGCCGCGTCCGCGCCGTAACACTTTTAAATCCGATTCCGGTTCATTCACTTATTTTTACGCGGCGACCGTTTCGGCGAGCCGTTTCCCACGAGTCGACCCGATAAGAATCGAATCGAACGGAACCCCTGCGATCGCTCTAATCGGAGGCGTTTAATTTCTCGGTAAGAGAAAGATCGTGTGTCGCCGCGTAAAACGATAGCCCCTCGACACTGAACTTCGTATTATGTTACTTTGCCGTAAAGCCCTAACTGTTATCGACACGAGCGTGAACGCTCCGAAATTCGGAGCTAAATGGTTTCGGAATTGTTTCCAGAAAGAGATACCCCTTCCGTTCGAAATTCCTTGGTTATCGAATCTCCGGGTAACGCGTAATCCGAACGCGATCTTTGAATTCGCCTCGTCACGGTTTCCCCGGCGGAAATCCCGAGGACGATCGATAGCCAATCGTGTAGACCGCGGTAGTCTATAGAACCGATGAAATATTGAAAGGAATTCGTCATTGCCGATTGTCCGGTCCTTGATTCCCGTCTCCTTTCCATTCACCCACGGAGACAACAGTTATTGGCCGAGTGCTCGCTCTAAAATATTCATCGCTTCCTCTTTCATCTCGTCACCGTTATATTTTCTACAATTTTTTTTAACTTCTAATCTTCCGTCGGAATCGATTCTTATCGCCGTTTTTAATTAGAACCGTGTTCCTACGGATTTCGGGATTCCGAGTCATTAATATTCATGGAGGTGCGCACACGTGCCTCCCTTTTCTTCGCACACCTACGGCACTACACATTTTTACGCTCCCTCGAGCGTATTCTTCTCTAGCACGCGTCTCCAGCCGCACATAAAATTTGGCTGATTTTATCTAACCCTTTTCCTTCGATTACCCTGTCTCCTCGGTCTCGTTTATCACGGCTCGTCATCGTGATTTTATCGAGCGCGAACACCCAGCCCATCGCGGACCACTTCGAAGTTGCTCCGCGTCGAATCTTCTATATGAATCTATATTGAAAATTCTTATTACGGCGATCCACGTAAAACTACAAGTTTTTCTTCGCGTTTAATACGCCGAGTCATCTTCTATTTCCCGTGCCGCGAGCATTCGGATCGATGAGATCGATTTCCGTTTCGATCGCTGCTCTTCGATTATTAGCCATAATCTAACGGAAAAGTGGAAAGGGAGGAGCGGCTCGTAATTATAATCGTCGAATAACGGTGGCAAGACGTGACCGACTTGCGGTCGCTTGTAAAACGTAACGAGCCCTCCCGGTTAACGATGTAATCAACGACGCGCAGTTTCTTAGCGATTATGCCCGCTAGCGGAAGTCGCGCATCGCCCTGTCGTTACTCGATGGAAATCCACGGTAGAACCGTTGCACTCGACGCAAGAAGAGCAGATGATTTCGTACTCCGTACTGCTTCTTCCGTCGATGTTAAGCTGTTACAGAGATTTCGTATTTGAAACTGTTAACGTGAGAACCAGTTTCCTACACGGTAACATCTACCTCCGATTAGAAAATTGAAAGAGGTAACCATGGGACAAGAGTCGACATAATTTTCTCATTACCTTCAGCGCCACAATTTCTTCACCGTCCGCGTAAAAACGTCTCTCGGACATAGAGACATTGCATCGGGCAGTCGATCGGTTCCGAGGGTCGATTAATTCCGCCGACAACAAAATCGCGAGTCACGTAGTCAATAAGAGCGTAATCAATCGGTCGAGCGAGTCCCCGGCACGGTCGGTTTTCCTCGAGCACTCGGGCACCGCAGAATCCGATCGCTGCTAGCCGGTGGACAGAATTTATTGGGCAATCGTTGGACAGCCGTTGGAAATCGATGGCCGTCGTGGCGCAACCTTGTTCCCTCATTTTTACCATTCCCTCCCGGTATCGCGATAACCTGCTCCGCTATACGTGCCCGCTTTTTTGCCCCGAGCGCATTGAAACGCGGGTCGTTCGATCCCGAATAATGAGAGAACGAAAAATCGGAATTGTCTTGTACGCCTAGGCGAAGGGGCGCAGGGAAACGTTTATATCGGAGTCAGAAGTTTTACGAGATTTCCGTGAAACGGTTCGAAAGTGGCTGATTCCGGCTCGCAGAATCCGTCGCGGAACGAACGTTCGCCGTGGTACGATTTAAGGAACGTTACCACGGACGATGGTCCATACCGGCGGTGCAATCATCGTACGTTTACGACTTCGGTTCTCTTACTTGTTACCTCGCCGAGATATATTCCGCGGTTGTGCACGCATAAATCGGGACGGTCAGGCTCTCTCGCGCGCTGCGTGACTCATTTTATTATCTCTCATTGCGAGATACTCGAATTCACGGGGAAACGTTTCATTTGCAATGACTCCGCACTCCATAAAAGTGCGCGTTCCCCGGAGAGCATCGAAATCGTGTAAAAAAAATTAATCCGCACTTCAGACTCCTCGGTCTCGGCAAGAGATACAACGCGTTTTGTATGAAACGACGAGGCTCGACAATGGGTCGCCTCCCATTGTCCCGGAAAAGTGGCAAAACCGATAAAAACCGGTGCAAGAGGTGCATAGAAGTACGACACCGCGGGCTCGTACGTGTGCGTCGGCGCGGCCTTGAGAGGGGTTCTTTGTGCAGTTGAGCGTTCACTGCAGTTGCAGCACGCGCACGCACACACCCGCAACCTCGGCACCTACGCGCACACCAGCTCGCGAGACGAGGAGAGATCGCTCGAGCGCCGATGCCGATAGGGTTGACGTTACATACCACGTACACTGTAACAAGTTGCGTTGCACTTACGCGTACAAAGGGCGCTCCGCGTGAGTCACGTGCTCTCGCGTATGCTGCCAGCGCGGCTCGAATCCGTTCGTCTCCCTTCGGCCCCTCTCGTTTCTTTCGTCCTGCCTCTTTGACGTAACGCGTGGTACGTACATAATGTACATTGTCTCCCGTTGTACACTTCAAAATTACCGGTGGTTTGTTAAGTTTTTAATTTATTTTTGTTGGATCTCAACTCGTTTCCTAGGATAGATTACAGCGGTAGATTATAGCGAAACTTTAAACGGTATTCCCTGGATGAATCGGCAAGAGTTTCCACTCGTTCCCTTATTCGCGGTTCCCGGTTGCACGCGAGCATGCATGCGAGTGTTGGCCACGTGCGCGATGCACTTTTTGCTCGGGACGCTTTTATGGGGCGCGCCGCGCCGTCCCGTGCTCTCGTTCCCTTTTCGGTTCTGCCTTCTTTCGACCGTTTAATCCTCTAAACAGTGCCTCTCAGAGGCTTTTCGAGAGGGATCAAGCTCCGAATCAACGTTCAGCTCGAGTCAAAGAAATTGATACGGGAAACAATTCGGTCGGGAAAATAAATTTTTGTCGATTGCCGGCCGACACGAAATCGATTTTCTGACATAGTGACATTTTACGAGATAGAAAGCGCGGAGATCGTTTCGGATAAGAGTTCGAAGTCTGTTTTGCAAGCATCGCGAAAGGCTCTCGCTCGATTCGCGATGTGCACGAGTTGCACAAGTGAAAGAGCCTCGACGCCTCCGTGGAGGGTTTACCGCGAGTATATACGCTGCGCGGACGTTTACTCGAAATGTCAAGGATGCAACCGCGTTGCGAGCGTGTGCACTGTACGCGCTCGGACACGAGAGAGACAATGGAGGCCCCAGGCGTGGAGGAATTGTTATTTTGTCACGCATGGCTTCGATTTACGCGTCCACCGTTCCCCCCGTCAAAGAATTAACGTTTAAATGTTTCTGACAGCCCACGGACAACGATGTCCCCCAATCTGAACGGTTGTATCGGCGAGGAAAATGATTTTTTCAATAAATTATGATGGACGCGCCGATTGATCGATGGGGCCTTTCATGGAAATTTTTATTCGAAAATGTCATTAGGTCTCATCGATATTCCCGCGTTATTATGTAGACGTCGAGCACAATAATTATTCGTATACATGTTTATATAAAACGGAAGAAGTCGATGGATTTCTCGAAACTGAATAAGCTAGCTGGAAGTATGTCCCGCCACGCGCGTCTCACAGACATGCTGTCTGCCTTGGCTGACCGTCGGGTACCGTAACGAGCCTAGGACGGTATCTCGTTTTTCGAGGAAACGTGCACTCATTCCGCGCGACCGCGATAACATCTCCCAGATACCTATCTCGCATTGTACGCGGTTGCCGGGTTATAAATTAACTCTTTAAGCGGGAACAGATGATCCAGCGAACCGAAACTCGGCCGGGAAACGTACGGCTACGCCTACCGGCGTGTCGAAATCGCGGAACCGAAGGCTACCGGAGCGTTGTAAATTTTCAGACAATCATTAGCCAACAATGTCGCTGGTTACCATTACGGGGCAACCCGGTGGTCGCCGTTGTCTAGCCAACAGCGCGCGGCATTAAACCTTATAAGCGACGCGCGTACGTACTCTGTGTATGTACAATACCGTATGCCTGGCCGTCGTGCGTAGATCGTACCGTACCCATTGTGTGTGACGCAACCGGGTCTGCGCCGCGATTAATTATCGATGGCAAATCCAGATATCGAGTGTACGAATCGCGGCACTCGTATATTTCGTCGATTAAACGGGTATCGTAATCGGGCATCTGGTTTCGGAGTAAAGATCGTTACAACCGATCGGAACGATGATGAATCGTTGACGCGGTTATCGGATGATCTAGGAGAGCTTGAACTTTACGCGTAGCGCGCCAAAGTCCTGTCTCGTGTTATCAGACTGCTTTTTCTTAAAGATTTATAAGATGAAATCTCCGTTTCATTCGGTTTTTAATTTCGAATTGCAGATCGGATACCGCGGCGAGTCGGAGACGAACGGCATCCCGTGGTCCTGTTGGATTCGGACCTGTCCCGGGTGCCGTTGCCCGATCTGGTGCTGTCCGCGGTGGAACAGTTGCCGCCTCCGACGCCGCAGGTGACCGTGTCAGCGCCCAGCAGCCCGACCAGAGACGCGGCGTTCCAATTTCCGGAGTGCAGCGGCGAGAGCAGCCTGGCACCGGTACCGAGCCCGAGGCCGCGCCCGCGGAGACGCAGGCTCGCTTCCGGAAGCTCCGGCACCGTGGCCACGAAGAAGAGTCTACCGGTCGCGAAACAGATCTGCAACAACTGCTGCGGCCCGATGGGCCAGGCGTACAACGAGAACCAGTGGGCGAGCGTGGGCGCCAATCTCAGGAACATCGCCGACGACTTTCACGCCTCCAAGACAAAGGTCGGTGAATTTTCTCCGTAAGCGATGAGCCGGCGTTTTCTGGTTTTTACGTTTAGCGACGGGAAATGTTCACGACGCGTAGAATACAGGTGCGAGGCGTAAAAATAATTGCGATTCCATCCAAACCCCCCCGTCGACGCGATGCTTTTTACTCGTCGTAAACGGCACCCTTGCATGCGGTTATAAAACTCGGATACGCAGATGCCGGGACCCGCGGAATAATAGTCACCCTCGGTATTTTCGAGCGCACAATTTCTAAATTAATTTTGCTCGACCCGAAACCTCGCGTCGAATTTTTCAGCCTCTCGTATAAAACGTCTCCCCGAGTGTTCTCGCGTAAAGCCATGGATACAATATAGATAGAGTATAAAAGCAATAGGATTTTATGTAAGTGGAACTAACGCGTTAGAAGAGAAAGAATACGAGGTTTATAATGCCTCTTTGCCTAATAGTATTTCGTCACGTCAGACTGGCATACTGTCGATGATTATGGTTATGATAATCATAGACATATAAGAATAGACCGAGCTAGTGGTGGCCGAATCTGTAAGGAGAAGTGATAGAAGAAAAAAGAGAAAGAATCTGCGGCCCGATGGGCCAGGCGTACAACGAGAACCAGTGGGCGAGCGTGGGCGCCAATCTCAGGAACATCGCCGACGACTTTCACGCCTCCAAGACAAAGGTCGGTGAATTTTCTCCGTAAGCGATGAGCCGGCGTTTTCTGGTTTTTACGTTTAGCGACGGGAAATGTTCACGACGCGTAGAATACAGGTGCGAGGCGTAAAAATAATTGCGATTCCATCCAAACCCCCCCGTCGACGCGATGCTTTTTACTCGTCGTAAACGGCACCCTTGCATGCGGTTATAAAACTCGGATACGCAGATGCCGGGACCCGCGGAATAATAGTCACCCTCGGTATTTTCGAGCGCACAATTTCTAAATTAATTTTGCTCGACCCGAAACCTCGCGTCGAATTTTTCAGCCTCTCGTATAAAACGTCTCCCCGAGTGTTCTCGCGTAAAGCCATGGATACAATATAGATAGAGTATAAAAGCAATAGGATTTTATGTAAGTGGAACTAACGCGTTAGAAGAGAAAGAATACGAGGTTTATAATGCCTCTTTGCCTAATAGTATTTCGTCACGTCAGACTGGCATACTGTCGATGATTATGGTTATGATAATCATAGACATATAAGAATAGACCGAGCTAGTGGTGGCCGAATCTGTAAGGAGAAGTGATAGAAGAAAAAAGAGAAAGAAAATATATATACGGCCTTATTCAACCGTGTTTGCTTAAGTGTTTTGTTCGTGTTAGACAAGGACGCAGAATGGGGTCATACACTGTCCTTCTCTTTTTTTCTTCTATCGATTCTTTGGACTACTCTATTCTTAAATGTCTATGACAATCGTTGTTAGAGAAACAGAGTTAGTAGGCTTTGTCCCCTTTTTCTTTCTATCGGCGAGACACTTGCGACTGGCTCCTTTACCCCACATTATCTCTATACGTAAAGCTCATTTCTAGTGTGATATTCTAGTGTCTGCCTCACTTCGATCGAGATAAACTATCAATTGCACGCACATAAAATTCGGTCGCAATTCCCGCGAAAACGATCCCACGCGCCACGGTATCGCGATGGTCCAGGATTTAATGCACCCACGAATGATTCAGTGCGTCTCTCATTCCGCTGCGGCGTCGCGATGTTTCTCTCTTATTCGGTCGAGAAGGAAGAAGAGAAATTGGCGGCTGGAGTGGGTCAGCCGGGGCCATAAACGCGAATTTAGTTATATCGGTGGCAGCGACGGTGTCCCACGGGCGCAATAAATATCCGCCCGGCAACGTTAAGACGTCTAGTATTGCTCCCAGCGCTGCGCGTATGACCCCGCGGGCAGTGCCTCGCCACTTCATCACCGTTTTCATGCCTCTCCCTTCCACGTCTCTTCCGATCACCCGATCAAATATGTATCGACGACCCTCGAGTCGATCCTCCACTGATTTTACGAGTCTGTTCCCGGTTTGTTTTCCCGGCGATAGGTGAGGAAAATGTACACGAGTTTCCTGACCATTTCAATCGAATTATCCCGAAGTAATTATGGAAGTCCTCGTTGAAGTCTCGTATTCGTCTAAAAACACGTGTTTGAAAAACGTTCGTCGTTTTGCGATTCGTAAAACAAAATTGATGGTGTGCAAAGTGAATGCAACAGAAAAACGGACTCAATCCTCCGTGGTAATCATCGAGAAGGAAGTATAGGATTCATTTCATGGTTTTACGAGATCCATCGCGAGCGATCGAACAGAGAGAGATGAACAAGCCGGATGGGCGTTCCACCTTTATCCTAGCCGTCTCGATTCACTTTAAAGATTCGCGTCGGCGCGATACCCTAGCCCGGAACGTCTAATTATTGCTGGTTAAGTGGCGGTAATTGAAGGGAGCGAACGGATCCGTGAAATTGAAGAAATCTCCGCGTTAAGCTGCGCTTCCAGGGAAGAGGATCGGATACCGATCGAGCCCGGGGTCCGGCCCGGTGACTCGAGGACAGGAGCGACTCGATAATAATACGAGTCGTGGCGAATTCTCCGCCGAGGGAATTGTCTCTTAGGGGTGTTTGCGTTCCATTCCTCCTCTGGGGGAATCGAAGTGTCGGATTAATCCGACGATGGACCAGAGATGCTCCGGTGTATCTTCTCGTGTTCTCTTTGTGTACACACACCGACCCCGCTTGTCTCTCGGTTATATATATTTCTCAATTGGAATAAAGAGCAAACATCTTCCTTGGAAATTATTTATCGACAAATGGACAGTCAGGCCTTTTTCATCGTATAGGAGTCAAACGATATTGATGCGAGACGTTCGTTACAGATTTATAATAAAATTTTTAAGCAACTTCGATCGCAAAATTTTTCTCGAAGAAAATTGATCTTGATATCAATTAACGTCGAATGCCAATGGGTTTTTCGTGCATCGTCACGATCTCCCCTGTTCTTTTCCCCATTCGTCATGGGAACAACCACTGCTTTACATATGCATGGAGAGTAAGTGAGCATGTAACGGCTAAGTGATCACATCCCCTTGCCTTACGTGAAAGTTAAGTGGGCATGGCAGCACGAGCCGTGGCCACGGGCCGAGAAAATTATCTTCAATTATCTCGTGCAATCGTGGCCTCCCCCTCCCTGTTTATTGCTCGCGATCCTCCTCGACCTCGCATGACTCGCGAACCTCCGCGTGATTTATTATTCAAGGAAACCGTTCGGTTCTTTGTTCCGTGAATTATCGTGTGATCAATCAAAATTTCAATTAACTCTCGAAGGAATTCTGTCGTAATTAGTAGCCACGCGAGAGCGAGAGAGTGAACCTCGGAATCACATATTACTTTATTATTATTTAATTCGCGAAAATTGCTAGCCAATTAACGTAGAAGCCATATTCGAAAATTTACTAAATGAAGTTAAGCATCCGGTCCACTTCAGTTTCCAGTTCGCGGAAGCCCTTGATAACTCGCGTGCAAGAAAATCGAGATGAAATATTCCTCTCGTCCGACTCGGCTCGCGTTTCCACGAACTCTACGCGATTTAGCCGTAACGCGGTTAATGAGACGTATACCACCGGCATTTATCAGTTGTTCGAGCGCGAATTGATACGTTAGGCGCTCGGCAGCGTAACGGGCGAGCCGCAGCTGCAAGAACCGTCGTCCCGGTCATCTTCTTTCCCCGGCGGAAAATCAATGTTCACTTCACCGGTTCAGCACGCGATCCGTCCGTGTTCCGTTGCACGATTTATGTCTTATTTTCGATCGACGCACCTGACGCGATATCGAACCGGGCCGTGGATTTTATCGTCCACGCCGCGTTGCGCACTTGCCGCCTAGGCCAGACCGCAAACCTCCGTTTTCCATCGGCTTTTTCTTACGCAGGCGAAACTCGCGGCCCGATCGCGCAATTACGTTGCACAATAATCCATCCTGGTAATTCTGTTCGCTTTCTACGCGTGTATTGGTAGATATTTATCGTCCGTGTCCAATCCGCGGGTATCGACGCGTCCAATTATGGAAAGGCTGCGCGCACATATTATATCGGCGCTCTCATCTCCCGAGTAAAAAGTTTTCGCCCCGCGGAAGCTTAATTAAATCTGTATCCTCGCGCCTTCGACGCGTCGAACCTGGAATTATTAATCCTTCGTTTGGATACTTGAATTAAACTTCCGAGCGTGGCCTAATCCCCGCATTAATCACCGAGCTGAACTGGGTAAAAAAGAGCCGGTGGAATCGATATTCGCGCGAGTTTTACGCAACCGGCTGCCGCGGACAATTAAAATTTACCGTCCCGGGAACGATAAACTCCGACAACGTAATCCCGGCTCGCGGGTCGCGCATAAATTTCGCAATTTCAAAGCGCGAGCGAGCGAGAAACTGCGCGGGGCGTTCTCTTCCGGGCACGAGGCAATAAAGCCTGGCCGCCACCTTTTCATACGTTTGTACAACCGAACGGAGAGAAAGTAAACGAATCGCAGGTGGCTCGGGCCGCGTGAAACGTTTCGCCTCTTCCCTGAGAGACGATCGGACGACGAAGTTGCGTGACCGAGATCCACGGGAGCGCAGCGAGGAAAGTACGCACGGATTTAAATAATGTTGAGATCGG
>SHCU01000162.1:25091-36108 GCA_004307685.1 Ceratina australensis | reverse complement strand
TTACAGCGATCGCTGATCGCTGATTCGATTTTCCGAAACGGAATCGCTGGACGGTAGTGGCGACGGTTGATTCATTTGTACATAGGAAAGTATTTTGATCGGTGTATCTCTCGCTCGCCGTATTCCAAAAAAAAAACGATGATAGAGTGCCGCACCGATGAGAGGAAGAACGCGAAGAGAACGCGCGATCATGACAGCAGGTAGGGAAACGGGCGAGGAAACGCGACGCGCGATAGAGGGGAGCAACGTATTTGTAATTGTATAGAGGAACTTTAAACCTAAAATACCTAATTAAAATTCATTAAAATGTAAGTCGACGTTTTTTATAATTAAAGTAGATAATCGATAGACCGAGGATCGCAGCATCTTAATTGGCTGGCTGCGAGTCCCGTGGACAGTTTTCGAATGATCTCCGGTAGCTTAGCTCTTAGTGGGCGCCCTCCACCACGAAGGACGCCTTTCACGTCACCCAGGACAACGGGTCACCCGCACCCTTTGCTCCTCCGTGACACTGTTTTCTGTCTCACTCTTTCTCTCTCTCTCTATCTATCTTTTTTTCCGCCCGCGATATTAATTATGCTCCTTAAAATTGATCATCTTCACTTTCGTCGTACTTCTTCTTCTGTTCAATTATTTAAAATTCGCTTGCTTCTCCAGCTGCTCGAGTTCTTTTTTCTCCGCTCCATTCTTTTCTTTTGCTTCCTGTTATTCGATTCTGTATTCTATTTAAATTTATTTTTGATCTCGTTAATTAGCTCATACTTTAGAGGTCTTGGTCGTTCGTGTTCGCCATTCCCGGCGAGGATTAGAGGAGAAATTTATAAATAAAGAATATATAGTTGATATCCCTGTTCGAATGGGATGAAACCAAAATCATCACAAGGCTGTCGATACGATTGTATAATCTCGTGGACCGTTCTTATCTGTCTCTCTATTCTGTCTCCCGAGTAAAGACTTCTGTATTTCGTTAATTACTCGTACTCTTTATTACGATTATTATTATCATTACCTTATTAATATTAATACCTTTTTTTTATTATCGTTTGCCCCATTCTCTTCTACCCCTAAATAACGGATAAGGTATCGTGATGTACTCCGTCGAAGTATTCCAGTGTGTAGAGAATAAATAGTATTTATTTCTAGATATATCGTGTACGTAGCTCGCGAAGGTAATTCTTGTACTGCCATTCGTCCTGATGCTGAGATGCGCGCGTGAAGCGTCGTTCGGTCGAAATTAGGAAAACGATAGACGTAGCCGTGCTCCGTGAAGGTATCCTCGAGGATCAGGTAGCCCGTTCCCGGTAACGAAAAATTTCCTCATCGGAATGAACGCGCCCAAACGGATGTTCGATCGGTTCTTCAAGGATCAATTCCGGTCGGTCGCAAACACCTTTTCTCCTTGTCCGACGCGACCGGCGCCGAATCTCTTCGAATTGCCTAGAGTCTCTCGATGTTCGTAAAGTACGTAGCAACTTAACGATGGCGCGCGTTTTTTCGCCTACTATTCGTCGCCAGAAATACGACCGAGTGTTTCTGGAGAGCACAAGTGCTGTGGTGAACCGCGTCGATTTCGTTCCTTTGATTCCTCCCCTTCGAATTAATCGGAACGACCAGTTCGTTTGAACACGGCGATTAAAATTGTTCCCGATATCGCGTCAAAGATTTTCGTTGATCGTCTCGATCCTGATTCCGACGGAAGATCCTCGTAACGATAGTTTCTGGGTGGTTCAACAGCAGCTTGTCTCCGGTTGTCTCGTCGTTCTTTCTACGTAGAATCTCTTCTTTTTTTATATCGTTTCGTTGATCGAGTTTTCGTCTCTGCTCTCGGCTTACCCCGAGGCGAGGGTAAATCACGAGAGCGAGCAGCATCGTCGTACAATTGTGATCTAATAAGATAGTAAATCGCCGTTAGCGCCGTGGAACCAGAGAGCCGGGGCTCTCTCGTGGCGCGCGCGAAACTTTTTTATAATTAGCATTCCGACCAAAGGAAAAAGGAAGGAGAACGTAGATGTCGTGTGCGTAGTAGTAAACAGACGCGAGATATTTCTCTTTTTATACCTTAACATTTTCCCTCCTAACGTTTCGTTTACCCCGTAACGCGGTGAAAATCAGTGGCCAGGCGCGGCCCGTGATCTCCTCGCGGCTATAAATATTCAATAGGGCATCTTCTCTCGTTTTTTCCTATGTTTTTTGCTTCGCGTTTTAATAATACATAAGGGATAAAAACTAAATAAATGAAATAGAGCACCGTGAAACAAACAAACTTTCTCCCGTGTACATAACTGTCGAAGGATGTTCCCCTAAACGTAGTTTCCGCGAGCCAAAACGAGATGTATCGATACGAAATAGAAGTTGTTAACAGATCGAGCAAACACATGGGATTTAAGATAAAGTCAGCAGAGAAATTGTAAAACGCATGTACATATAGCCGCTTGTTCGTGGGGCCGTAAGTAAACTACCACAAACGTCTATGATCTGCATTTATACCCGGAGTTCTTTTCAAAATATTTTCCTCCCATACGCCGTATCGATTTCCTATGTTCTTCTGGTTTCAATTTTACCATGCTTTAGAAAAAAGTTTTAAACCATCCCTATTCTCCTGAACCAGGAGTATTTTTTGCGTAGCATAGGTAGTAGTCAGCCATATTGAGAACGTATTAATTATACAAATAAACATTAATAAAATTATATATATATTATAATGGAAAACATATATATATATATATATAAATATATATATTTTAAATGGTATATTTGGACATACATATATATATATTATTATATGAAATGATATTTCGATATGAGATGAAAAATATAATATAGTCGATATAACTCGAGAGAGCAAAACGATTTGAGAATTGAGAGATATGAGGCAAAGGTAAATGATATTTGTAAGGGAAAACGCGGTGATGTTTGTCATTCGGAGACGGTGACTTATTTTGACTTTGAGATTGAGACGAGGATCGGAGAACGACGGTCGAGGCTGGGACATAAACTGTAACTGTGACTATGTGGATCGTGGGGGGCAGGCTGTGTCGCAAACTTCTTCCTTTATTGGTCCTGAATAAACCCGAGGTAATCCATACCGAGTATCGTCTTTTAATTTAGTCAATCGAACCGCAACTCCCTTTACCCGTTGGTCATCGAAGGGGATCTAAAGGAATCCAAAGAGCTCGAACTTGCAAATCGATCGTCCACGGATGATCCCGAGAGTTGGTGATCACGGTACGATTCTCTCGCGTACCAAATAGCTATAGTAGGAATTGTATCCCGGAAAGCAGCCCGCCCATCCGAGATCCCCGCGCGTCAAAGCGTCACTGTGATCTCGTAATTATTAATGAAGTATCTAATTATCGTAACGAATAATCGTATGACTATTGTAATGTGCTCGTCCCCTTGTTTCCCGAAACCCTCCCTACTTTCCCCAGTGAGACTAACTCAGAGAAAGATCTCGTGTTCATTTTTTTTTCGTTTCTCTTCGAATCCCCCTCCCCCATCCCATCCTATTTTTATTCTTGTTTTTTTTTTTTTACTCTTTCCAAACGAGAATTCCCCGTGTAAGCGTTAGCTCGTAATCGTAGTCGTAATCGTAATCGTTAAATGTAAAGAACATAAACTTTCCAATGATCTCCCGGTGGTGTGTTCGTCAACGAGCGAGTCACCGACCAATGGCCGCCGTTTCGTCCCAATTACTTTCGCGGTTCATTCTTCTCGCCTCTTCCCTTGAGAATTCGCCTTCCGTTTCTTCTTCTGTCAAGTGGCGTACGCTCGGCCTCTCGACACGCGCCACCCGATGCGTCCGCGCTCTCCGCGTTCAGACTCTGAGCTAGGTTCGTCACAACGAAAACTCGATTATTTCCGGAAAATTCGTGTGAACCTTAACGAAGCGATAGAGGTGATCGACTAGTCTTCACTGGACCAATCGCATTAAATTGCACAACTTTCGAAACTCTCGTTCTTCTTCCTTGCGTTTCTTTTTTTTTTATTCGTTTCTTTTCGTAACTTGATCAGTGCATTTATGGCTTTCCACGTTTCCTGTCGAGGTTGACGGTCCCGCGTGGATCTTCAGCCTTGAGCGAGGTGCCTGGCTGCACTTTAATTCGTTGAAAATTAACTGTAAGGTAACGTTAATCGAACGGCAGCGTTTCGACCGGGGCTACGCCCGAGATCCTACGAAAGTTCTTGATAATTTTTTAAGACGCGAAATCGCGCGAGCCCCGGTTCGAATGGGAAAACGAGAATTTTTTACGCGAAACGAAGAGACACGCGAGAAATATATGCGAGAGGATGTTTCATTTGCTCAGACGACTGTCCTAAGTTTGCCATATAACTTACGCCGAGAGTAGTAAAGGGAAAAAGCTAAATAATAATAATAATAATAATAATACTAATAATAATGATAATAGCGAAGCGAGGATGAGGTGCGTAGAGTAACTTTTTTTTTTTATATGGGAAACCTGCGATCACTATTCCAGCCGCTGCTGCGGTGCGTGTAATCATTCAGGTGTGCCAATCGCGAGCGGCAAGTTCGGCCGCGACGAATTTCATTTTCAAGACACGCGAACACAGCGGAGCAGCACGTTGCCATTCCTTCGCGTCGATGTTCCCCATTTATCGAGATATTCCGCTTAATAGTAATCGATTTATCTGTATCGTCTCTCTGGAAGTGACTCGCCGAGACATTTATTTTTTCATCGAGAATATAATAATATATTTATTTATTTTATACGAATCCTTTTGACGTGGTAAAGTCGGCTCTTAATCGCAATCGAGAACGGTTTAACGAATTATTACTTTTTCACAAAAAAAAACCTGTACAGTTTCCAAGGAGTCACGTCTGAGAGAAACAAAGAGATCCACATATAGTAATGTCCGAACGTGTGTAACCGTAAACTAAATGTGCTCCATTTAATAAGCGTAAGGCGAGATGATGTTCGTAACCCCTGTAAAATGCCTAATTTTTAAGCAGAGGAAGCCACGAATGAAAAAAGAGAAACAAAACGAAACAGAAATAATGACGTTACCTGTAGCCAAATGTCCCGTGGACCATGTAGACCGCCGCGATCTGTAACCACTGTAATGCGAGGAGAGAGAAATAGAGTCGCGCGAGGGGAGCGACGAATCTTTGTTCGACGTCCCTCGTTCGCGAGTGCGTATGAGAGCGAGCGTGAACGAATTCTTTTGGAAACAAGATACCTACTACGAGCAACCCTTCCCGGGGGTGGAATCTCGGCGTGAAACGGTGGGCGAGGATGCGAGACGCGGAGAAGCAAGCGAAATTAACGAAAGGTGGTGAGAAAGAGAGGACGAACAAAGAGAGAGAGAGGCGCGTGGCGAATCTCAAGCCGTTTGTAAAGCTCGCAGCAACCTTGTGATAGAGTCTGGACTCGGGATAAAACCTGTTCACCTTTGCTACTTTCCTTCCTTCTTCTCTTCCGCGACGGCGAGCGACCGCGAGGGAAAACGTTTTCCCCTGAACGTCCCCCGTCCTCGGGAGAAAAGGAGAAACGAAAACGGCGAGACAGCGAACGCAACACGCGACAGAGAGAAATATATATATAATATATATATTGTATATGCTTTTAGAGAGGCGTGTAGTAGAAAGAGTTTTGCGCGAAACCGTTTTTTATCGCGAAATGAAAGAGGTACTACCACAATACATATATATATTTTGAAACGAAATTTCGTCCAGCTGACCAATCCAAAGAAGCGACCAAATAAACGAAGGAGAGGGAAAACGATGCGAGCCGTTGCACAACGCTTGAGGTGTTTTAATGAGAAGTGGCGAACGGAAACGAAAAATTACGCGCGATAGAAAGAGGCAGGTCTAACAGGAGATGAAGACGTACATACATACACGCACAAGTCCCGATTTTTGTACTCCGTTATACACCCTGTATCAAACGATATCGTGCGACTCAGCGACGTGTGTCGACGTCGAGGAAATGAGGCGACTACTGCTTTCTCTCTTTCTTTTCATTCATTTTTTTTTTTTTTTTGATAAATGTTTTGCGTTTTCGCTCGACGACTGTCCCGATGCGAGTGATTGGACGGAGATGTACGGCGGTCAAGTGATATGTTATTAAAATACCGTATTATGTAACAGGTCCCCCTTAGATCACACGATGTAAGCGAGAAAAGAGCGGTACCGTTAATTTATTTTGTTTTCTCCTTTTTTTAAAAACCTCTACATTCTCAATCTTCCACTTCTCTGTTCTTTTCCAACTTCTTCTTCCTTGAAACTCTTCGACGAAACAGAATCGACGAATCTTCTATTCGTCGATTATTATTCAAAATGAAATTTAATTCTCGCTTCTTTTCGCGTTCTCGGCCTCTCCTGATTTTTCGTTCTATCTGCTTCATCTCGCTGTCTCTTCACTTTTCTACCTTTCGAGGTTCTTTTAAACGAACTTACGGCCACGAGTTTGCCCGTTCCTCGTCGATCCTACGGCTCTCGCTGTTTTCAAAAATAGAAGACGATGGACGGACGAGGAACCGGGCAGAACGAAGCCTGAATCATACGATGCTGTGTTATTGTAAGTCACTACAGACCATACGTTATTGATTACTTTTTTGATTTTAAGTTTATGACAATTTTTTTATGTTATTAATTTTATTTGAGTTCGATTTTTAAGTGCTACGCGAACGTGTATTATTATTATCTATTACCAATTTATTATCTATTATGTAATTGAATTATTATCTGAAACATTATTAATATTAATATAATTATTACACTGTAATCTTAACACATTCTGTAATTACTCCCTATGGTCGATTACTTTTACGAATCGTTCTCGCGTCCGCTGCCCAACCGCAGGTCGACGCGACCTCTCTCTCTCTCTCTCTCTCTCGTCTCGGAAAAAAATATCGGATTTAAAATATATCCGCGAACCAGAGAAATATTGTACGCGCGTATAAGTGATGGACACCTCTTCGTATGGCGTAGCGTCGACCATTGGGAGTTCGCAAAGGGACGGGGGCATCTCTTCGCTACCCGCATGTCTTTCATTGTACAGATTTTTTCACTTTTATATAGTTATTCGATGTATCGTAACGTTACACAACGTCGATGTTGCGGCGGTGTCGCCGTATCGATCTATTGTACTTGATTCTTTTTTTTATTATTATTATTAAATAAATGTGAACACGCCGAAAGTAGAATTTGGAGACGTTCGGGTGACTCTTCGAGCGCAGTTCGATTTCTATTTTATCCTCTCCCTTCCCACTTCGATTCGTCAAATGCATAGACCGATATAGGAATAGACCGCGCTATCAGCCCAATGAATCGATAAAAGAAAAAAAGAAGTGGACCATTTATGGCTCCCCCCCCCCTGTGTTTTTTACTAACCGTGTTTAATGTAACTTGTTTAACGAGCCTGCAGAACTTCTTTCTCTTTTTTCTTCTGTCGACTCTTTGTTATTTTTATATATGTCTATGATCAAATGTCAGAAACGATGTTATATCGATTTCCTTATCACGGATCTGAACCGATCAATTTGGACAGGAAACATGGTATTACACGATTCATGTAATCGATAAATCTAGTTAATTCTGCTGATAAGATTTATTATTTTATACCGGATAATAAATTAGTCTTCTAAAGTGAATCATTCAGCGATTGCCAATGCAAACAGTGAACTGATTGGAAAGTTACCGAAACTGATATCGGCAAGAATATCAGTATCATAAATTCCTTGGCACGAGGAATGTCTGAATTACTTCCGTTCAGCCGTGAGATCCAACGATCAAGCGAATTGGCTCGTCATTCGATCAGGAAGATCGACGGGCTATCAATAATTTATTTCGATAATCTTTGACCATCCCCGGGGCCCGGGGTGTACGCGACCCCGTTTAATCTGTATCGATCAGCGGGGCGAGCAGTTCCGGTGTTTAGAATCGGCTTAATGGGTTTCCTGAGACGTGCCATCTGCGAACCTCATTACTAAGGGATGCGACCGCAAACCAATCAACCCCCAACCCGTCGCCGAACGCTTTGGGTCTCGTGTCGCTCGTAAGACGTTGTCCCGCGCTCGTAGATCAGGAGGTTGGCAGACGGTACGCGAGCATAATGCATAGAGACGCGTTAATAAGAACAAATTGGTTCTATTGGATCGTTGACGTTGCGCGAAGACCGATGGCCGCAGGTAAGGGCTGTCACCGCCGAAGATTGGCATCGCTCCGTATCGGTTAATCGCGTGAACGATGGACACGGTAAAGTATCTACAGATTACGGAATCATGTGTACAGATCGACGGTCCGATAATTTACAGGCATCTCAGGTATCGCTTATCAAAAAATCCAAATTGCCGATCTCGGGGCAATCGGGCTGGATTGAATTTCGAAAAACAAAGGCAATTGATATGGAATAGAAATTCGTGGAACGGCCAGTTGGCGCGTAGCGATAAAACCGGGTGGACAGCGGCGGGTGGGTGGGCAGGCGCGGCTGAGGAGGATGACTGGCAGAAACGAGAGAAGGGTTCCCGAGGACGGGTTAAACCAAGTGCACATGTCGCCAGAGCGCGCGTGTCACCGGCGCGGCCTGGCCGCGGTAGGTAGGTATATCTGGCGTGCATCCATATGCAGATCCCCATTGATATGACAACATTTACATACTGCATATTCGCTCTGGGCCATATACTCGCTCGCCAATTCCCCATTGTTGGCTTTCGGCCACCAGTGCGTTTGATTGACATTATTGGTCGCGCCGCTGACACCAGATTACATTTCTATTTGCATACATTCGCGAACCAGTTTGAACCCCTATCTGCCTTCTCGCTTTTTTATCGTCTAACACCTCGCCCGAGGATCGAGAGAGACGCGACTGCTTTACAAAAATTCAACATAGTAAAATGCAACGTTTTAAATAAGTACGGATAAACGTTCCCCTGTTGATCACGTGCCCCGATTATTGACGATAACCCCGAGCTGGCATTTAAAACCGGCGATGAACGTAATAGGCGATCTAAATGGAACCCGCAATAACGCGTAATCCGTCCACCGAATAATCACCGGCGAAACTAAATCGAGGGCCCATTGAACGGCGCCACGCGTCTACTATACATAGAATTTCTCCGGTCTCCGGGTCTCTCACCCCGCGCGCATCGCGGAAATTCGCGTGGCTGCGAAATGAAGCGGATCCGGGCTGTTCGCGGTTTCTTTGGCGCCCGGGGAACACGGGGACCCGGGAAAGAAACAATGGGGCGAGCGTGGCGCGACAAAAGGGGACGCGTGTCAGGCGTTAGCGACCTCGGTTAGCCCTTTATCGGCTACCCTTTGGCCCGTGAATTATGAACCACCGTCGGGCATTGTCCGCGGACGGACGCGCGATATTAACCGGTGCCGTGGCCGCGAATTGCGGTGACGAACCGGCTGGAAAATGAATCCTCGACCTGGCTGAGGTTCGACGGCTCGGAATTTAAGAATGGCCCGCGTTAATTGTCCCGCTCCCGCGCGACCGGCTGGCTGACTCGCGTGGGAGATCGTTCCTTTTTTACCTCGATTACTCGGTCGCGTTCTCGTCTGGCTCGATGAAAGAAATCATCATCCTGGTCTTATTATTGGGCATGTCTTAATAATTTGTACGATGCGACCCTTCTCAGAGAAATACGTCGTTAAAAAAAAATACGCGTCGAATTAATGTTACTTTTATGTGGTTCCTAACGGAGAGACTTCGTCGAGCTAACGAACCGAAGGAACACGTACATCCGTGATTCCGCGTATTTCGGATAATGAGCAAGCATGTTGCACATCCCCAACTTCCATTGTTAGCCGGAACACGGAAACGCTAAACATATATACGCCGCTACTAATATCGTTTAATTATTATTTCAACTAAACAAACGAGAGACGTATAAACGTGACTATTTTCTTTTTATGTTATTCTTATACCTGATAAAAATTGTGTGTAATCGTAATGTGTCTCGTTCTGTAAATCGTTGTGTGTCTCGTAATTCACGATTGTATCTGAGCCGTTTGCATCGAACCACATGCGTCAGGTGGAGCGGTTTACAATAGGAAAGCAACGAACTCGGTCACGTGCGCTATGATTCAAGGTGGCGAACGTGCCGTCACGTTAAAATATAATTGTGAGTAAGCCGTCGAGTCGATAAAGACACCTAGGTACTGGGAAACCTTTGATCCCGGGATAATTGCGCGGTTGCAGCCGCTATTGCGTCGGTCCTCGACGATTTACTCGGTGGAAATAAAATCGTAGATAAAAATTGATAGAGGAACCAATTTATGACGAAATAATCGGCTCCGTAAACAAGATAACGTTCCATGAGTCATGCACAGGCTTTTTCTAATACGCGTGTAAAGAGGCGAATGGGAAATAGCTAGCGCGAGGGCCTTGATAAAGTATCGATTTTCTCTCCGGTGGATTATGCTTTTCAGACGTGTTTCCCTGAAATGCATCTGCTGATTCATCGTGAAGCATAATGAACATCAGGTGGGCGTCGCGTTCAGAGACCTAAGAATGCCACCGTGTCATGCACCAGCTAACGCGTAGTTTTTAACGACAAAACGTCCTATATTATTTTATTCTATTAGTCTTTAAGAAGGGTGTACTATTTAACCCCTTGCACTTGAAGGGGATTCACGGTCACCGTGGAAAATTACCGATGGAAATTGATGAAACCGACGTAGGCCAAATGAGCCATTTTATGACATGTACAGCTTCAGGCAATTATTCTGGACCCACTACTGCTTATGTGTGAGTCCCTTATTGGGACAATATTCAAAAGTAATAATATTTCTCATTGTTTCAGTGCTCGATCTGGCATTAATGCTGTTAGCTTCTGACATAATTTTGGCGCTTCGAAATAAAAACAGTTTTAACCTGCATCTTGATAAACAATTATTAAGGTAATTTTATTTCGAAGCTGGACGCTGAAATACGCGAAAATCTGCGCAATGTATAAATGAAGAAAATAATAAATATTCTGTTCACTTATTTATTTATGTTTTTATTCCTTATATTTTCTTATACTCATTTATTGCCTATTTACATATTAA
>SHCU01000162.1:4940-15820 GCA_004307685.1 Ceratina australensis | reverse complement strand
TCTAGTTGCCGAATCAATTTATCTTCTCGGAGAGCTCACTGATCGATCGCGAAGGGTTTCGATCACTGTCACATATCAATTTGTTGACACCCGATTTTACGTAAAGGAACGGAGCTCTCAACGACGATTCCACGCGAAATGAACTAGTTCGTCGCGGCTGCACTTGAAATACGCGAGCGTTCCGCTTCGCGGATGATCGTGTCACAGTTACGAGGCAACTGGAACTTTCTTCGAAAGCCTTGTTGGTACACGCAAGAGGAGGAGACGTAGGTAGGAAGGAAGGAGCGTCATCGCGGGCTACTCTCACTTCGCGTGACCGTTTTTCGCGCACGGTTTCACGCTTCATTAGAATCGGAATGGACGTGCTGGTTTTTAAACATTGATTTTATTCGTCGGTCAACAGGCTATAATTACATAATTTATTTACAACAACTGATGGCTAGGGGTTTGATTGTAAAGTACAATTAATGTTACGCTACGGCATCCATTCTGAAGTCATAAGTTCCCTCGGTTTACCACTGTTATTTACTACTCCTATAACTTATGGGTATAAAATTTATCCAGCGTCCGCGGGGGAACCATGAACACGTCTCGCAGATATTTACAATCTGTACAGGGTGTTTCATTTATAAGTAATAAAGCGGTTTACAGTTAATCCGCGAGCGTCGGTTCGTCGCAGCCTCTTCCCCGCTTCGCCAGCTGATGACAGAGTCTCGGGCTGCCTATGACGTCGCCCAGAAACACGCTCAGTAAATAATTCTCCTTCATCGGGTTCGGCGATGATTTGTATTCGCTGTAAAACGAATCGCAGACGTTGTCACACCGGCACCAATGAGCTCGATCGTGAAAGCGTTGCGAGCAAGACGCGGTTCACCGGTACAAATTACAAACGTCGCGGACGTAACTAGATCGTGCCGTCTCTCCGATTCGGGTCACCGCGTTTACACGGCGAAAAGAATCATCGAACCAATTCTATTATCTCCCGGGAATAACCCCTTTGCCCAAAATCTGTTCAACCCCGAAACGAGCCTTAAAAAAACGTTCTCCTTGGCTGACCGCTGCTACGAGAATCCCTTAAACATCCATCGTTCGACGGTCCCTGCGAGAGACCGAGGAATCCCAGCCCCCTCGTGCATGCTCCGTTAAACCTTCCGCCGGCTCGAACCTTCGATACATCCACCGGCGTTCCTCGAACCACCTATCCCTTAACCAACGTCTTGTCCCTACAGGTGACAGAAGCGATTAACCGACGCGTTTCGGGGCGCTGGCCATCTTAGCTCGGAGAAATCTTAGATAAGCCGTTCGAATTCGGGAGAGAGCTCGAGACGCTCGTAAAACGTTCGAGAACTCCGGTAGGTAGGGGGGGTGGGCCAAGAGTTATCAGGATGCATTAGGTCGCTCGTGGAGCCGGCCATTAAAGGCTATCTGCTGCTGGCGTTACTTACAACTGAATTTAGTGGTAGCTCGTGGCTCGAAGAACCGGTAGCACCGATTTCTATTTAGCTACTATTAGTTCGACGGTAAATGCTCCGAGAGCCGTTTGGAACGGAGCCCACCGTCGCGTCCCTCCACCGTTGAATTTATTTTTCCTCGCTTTTTATCTCGGCCTCCCGCGCGTTAGTTAAAATTCGTTGAAATCATGCCCGAGTCCCGGTGCTTTCACTTCGGTTTCCGCGAACCTTTTCAAGATACAATACGCGCGGGAGAACACGTAAAAGATCAACCAACGGCCGTTCGTGACTCAACTGGCAATCGATTCCAAAGTCTACGACGTTCTAACCGCTACGTGACTCGCAGTGGAACAGGCAAACCTCTTTCGTCACCTACCCGTAATCTTTGAATATCAACGAGATCCGGTAAAAATTCCACAAATTTCTCTATTATGAAATTTAGCACGATCCGTCGAAGAAGCTGTGATCCTTGTAACGATTAACGCTAGCAGGTAAGGATACAAAAAAGTAGGTAAAAAGAATACGGCTGAGCGACAGGGGCTGCGATTGCCTTATGGATGACCGCGCAAATGGGCCACTCGTTTTCCTCCATGCGTTAACGATTAATTATTAAGCTTAAGATCTCGCGAGTCTACGAGGCAAAACGATGAAAAACTAGTAATTGATCGTCGATACCTTGAACTTCAGGGTCACGGTTACGTAAGTGGCGCAGGATCAAGACGCTCTTGTTCTCGTTATACTCGATGCTGCCTCGCGTTCCAAGGCCGGTGCAACGATCTATCATTGCCGAAGACTTTCACGATCGATTCATTTTCTATCCTCCTTGCGGAGGGGATGGAAAACGAGAGTAAGGATCATTAACGATTGCATCAGACGAGATGGATAACGAAACAGAAGATTGGAATTGGTAATCGACCTCTAGATTCTAGACGAAGCGTGTTAAAACGACATAAAAAATTAGATCGCCTCGAGAAAAGTTTCTTGCGGTCTAACAAAGAATTCGAATGATAAATTAGTTAGAAATTCTCGTGAAATAAATGAAAAATTATTTTTATGTACCTGAAGATTATATCCCAGTCCAGAGATCTTTCCCGGCTTCTTCTTAGCAAAGTTTGGACCGCGTACTTAGCGCAAATTTGTTCGTATACGCACACGTTATCTCCTAATTCCGAAATCAACCTTTTCTCTACCTGCCGAACGTCCAGGATCTCCTCGTCGTGCACCAAACGGTGATCTCGCTTCACCCGGCTGACGTAAGTCTCTAAAACATTGCCGGTCACGTTCTAAATGTCAAAATTGTTTCGCAATTAATTATACGAGCTTCGCGGTAGCCAGTTTTAGACACACTCTTATTTATTAGCTGTTTCGAATGATCTTTAACGGTATGTCCGTCATTCTGTCAATTCCATTAATGCGTTATGCAGATCCTATATTAACCGTTAAGTTACTGTCATCAATCCAAGTAGCTATACGCGTTTCAGTCATTCACGCTCGGAGAATGACGCTCGCTAATTAATGACTACTGAACGAGGCATTTTCTTCGACGAACGTTTTAACGAAAATTGACGTATCCAATACAAGTCCATTTGCACCGCGTTTGCCTGTCATCGCTGGCTGCTCGTCAACTCTCAAACGCTCTATCCTCTTATCGACAATAAAATGCAATCCCAGAGCGATACACTGTTAATTTCGTAATATGTAAAAAACGTTAATTAAAATGCGTTCATCTTGTTAGGCTTCTATATTTTAATTGAGTGCTTGAAAGTATTATGAAGTTTGTTAATTAGCGGGAGGAGTTCCAACAGTAAACGAGTCAGGAAGCCATGCGGCGCCAAGTTACACGGACGTTACATACGGCTCGTGGAAGTCGCAACAAGTGGAACACTTTCGCTTTCGCTGTTCGTCGAATCGATTCACGCGCTGCACCTCTGGGTTATGCGACGAGCTTACCTTTTCCTCGTTCGAGCGATAATAATTACCTGGATTCAAGGAGTAGGCTAGTTTCTTCACGAAATTAGTGATCCTAACCGCGGCGATGATCACTGGAAATCCGAGGAGCTGTACCGGGATCTCGAACGCTGGTTCCTCTGGGCTCGGAGCCGCGTTGACCAGTGTCACTGCCAAGAAGTAACATCCCAGGAAGAGAAACGCGCGCGTCAATCGCATCTCGGAATGCTATCTGATAAATCAATTGAAATATTCCTTAACCCCTTAGCTTACAAACGTGTCAGAGTTTGGAGCCAATATCATCAAATCGTTTTAGAAATATTGTATCATAAGTCGAACTGAACTTGCACTCACTTTAGGCCTACAAATTAGAATTTAAATCGTAAGGCAAGAGGTTCGTAAAACATGCACCTTCGAGTCACGTTCTTTTCCTTTCAAAATAATCGTATGTTTCTAATAGAAAAAGCTTCACTGAACTCGAATAAGTTGGACCATGAAAAATAATCATCAGTAAAACCCAGCACAGTTCACCAATTTTAATTCACTATCTATTTAGGTTTCAGTGCAGCTATCGGACCTGTTCTCGGTGAGAATCCTACGGCAGAGGAGCCCCGGTCGGGAAACGCGACGACTGGCTGTTCCTTAGGTAAAAACTCGTGGCCAAGTGTTCCTCGAGGGCTTGCTGCCGCGGTTCGCACCGAGAGAAAGTGATCGCCCCTTCTTCCTCGGTTCGCGTTCAAACGAACGGCGACCGGCCGGTTGCGACATTTAGTGCTCCACCAGGTCCGTGAGCTACGCGACGAGCCCTCTTCCTGGCATTCGAACGACCTCCGCAAGGTCGCTTTTCTGCCACTCCAGGCTTGCCCCGCGTCATTGTTGCGTGTACGAAAAATTTGTACTCGTACGAATATAAAAGGGATTGAAGTTGGGTAGTGGATTCGTCGTGAAGTGACGCGCCATGAAGGTTGAGTGGAAAATCGAGGGTGGTTTCGAAGGAGATAGTTACGAGTGATTTTTTCGAATCGGTGTCTCGCAATAATAGAAGAAACTGTGTCAATTCAAGTGTGATCACGCAGCAGCTACACGGTCAGAATGTAATTGATTCCTCGCGTGGAACGAGACCTATTACGGGTGTTGCTCAATTCTCTTATGTCCCCGTTCACGTTCGATTATTATACGGATGCACTTTTACCAGGTGCATAGGCGACGAATTAAGGCTTCCCGCGGAGAAAATGCCCTCCGAATTTGGCGATGGAAAGTGAGGAACATGTATTACTCTTTTCTAAAATAATTCCTCGGGTTCGTTTCGCGGTATCAGCAAGAATCCCGTCTACCTCATTTTCAAAGGAGAAATTGTATACGCGCTATCAAATGGCACCGCGACGCTCGAAACAGCGGGAGTCATCGTTTTTCCGGGAGGCTAGCGATTACGATTTCCCACGGGCTGGCGCGATAAACGAAACGAAACGAAACGGTCGCGATCATTTTTCCCGGAATACCGTGGATCCTAACTGCTCGACACGGTTTTTGGCACGATCCCGTAGCAGAGATCGTTAGAACCGCTTGCTTGGCATCGCGCTTAAGCCGATAAAAGGGCGCCTCGGGATTATTACAATAACTCCTCGGCCGACGTCGCTGTAAACCGTCCCGATTGTTTTCGCGCGAAACAATATTTGCTTCTTTTCCCCGGAAGCCGTTTTTAAGATTGCATGAGCCGTAAAATCTCTGTTGAAAATTTAAGAAACGTGATAAAAACCTGTGTTCAATCCTTGATGCGAGGAAAAATTACAAAAATAATATTTACCGAGAAGTAAATTGAATACAATTATTCGACGTGTTTCTTTAATTCACAGGGAATTTTTAACGTATTATTTCTAACGTTCTCTATACGGAAACTCAAAAATTTCAATGCTTCCTCATTACTTTCATTTAATGCTTCATGCAATTTTAACCAGAATAGAGAGGCTCGAAGGTAGGAAAGGAAATGAAAGTTTAAGAGTCGTTTGACAAATGTTTAATTCAAATATACGGTAAGAATTGATGATCTACACTTTGTGTAGAGCCGTAGAGCGCTGTGTTTCGCCGATGCGAAAATAAATAATCGTTGCACGTTTACTCCCAAGAGTAAACCAGTTTTCATGTTAAATACGTATTATTCGATTTCCTTAAACGTAGTCTTACATAATTATAAATCCGTCGGATGTGCGTCCGTTGGAGTCGAGTATGATGGTCGTTTCTTAATCTAAACGCGGGACAAGTGATTCGTAATTGCTACGAGATACAAAAATTGTCAGCGATATCACAAGCTAGGCCGTCGTCGTCGTCGTCGTATCTTCTTCGTTAATCTTCAGGACGTCAGCGGAGTCGAATCTTCTTCATCATGTTCAGGACGCTGGACCCGGGCAGCGGGCAGGTCGGGTAGAAGTTGTGACATCCCTGACCTTCCAGCCCGGATATCAGTTGACCCATATGGGCGGCGAAGTGGTACCTCGAGGGCACTTCCGCCATGGTGCTCAGGCTCGTGTCCCTGAAAAGTTTTCGTTAAATATTCATCGGTCGCTTTGCTTTCTTCGCGAGTACCGTCGGTTGCCGTGGCAACGCGACTCTATGAAATATTTATCAATCCTGGAAGTTTACAAAGGTTAAGCTCTTTGCTCTTGTAAATGAAATTCAGTGGAACACCGGAGAATTCTGGTCGTATCATACTCGATATTATCGTTTTACCACCTAGAAACAATCCGGATCACCGCCGCCGGTGAAATAATAATCGGAAATAGTGCGACGCCAATGTGATCGGCTCCACTTTCGCGGCAGTTGACCATGATTAAACTGGTTGAGACGACGAGGCGTGTATAAGAACAGGCACAAGGCGAGTCGCCTTTTACTTTCGATATCGACGGGTGTCGGTATACGCTCGGCTGCTAGGCACCGGAATCCGGTTACGCTCGATGAAACTGACTGAAAACTACACGGGGCCTTTCTCTGTCACGGGGAGACACAGGGAAATGCATTTCCGGTAGTTTTTGAACCGACTTTCCATCCATCTCAATTTTCGCGTTCACGTTTTGATTAACGGGAAGTACAGGTAATTTCTCAAATGGAGATATAGCTACGTTCGGTGGTTGCCTACATGAAGAATACGTAGAGGCAGTTTCGTCACGCATGGTTCGAGAGGAATACGTCTCCCGGCCGCAAGAGGGAAATTCCACCCCGGATCGTTTACGATCGCAGCCTCGAGGCGGGCGTAACGAGGAAACGGTTTCTTAGCTTTTCCATCTTGATCGGTTTAACCCGGAGCGATCCAATAAAGATCGGCTTCCTTCGCGATGTGCCGTTTACGCACGCATAAAAGTAAATGTAAAGCACAGTCCCTTCCGGGACGTTAACCGCGACGTCACGATTCATCGTTCTTGTTCCGGATGCACTTGACTTTAATTAAAACTAACATTCAGGGACGGCACGCGGCTGGCGTAACTCGAATACGCTCAGCGTAGAAAGTCGGAAGATTGGATAACGCGTGAAAAGGAAAGTGGCGGATTGTCAGAGCGAAGTAGAATCAGACGCCGCTAGGCAGACACGCTCACCTTTTCGGTGTGGCTTACGTAAGAGCCGCGGAACTTTCACGTTGTACCTCGACCTCTCGCAGACCCGAGGAAATCGCTAATAATTAACCGGAACCAGTGGACATTTTTAAGGCTATTTTATTCGTAATGTAAAAATTTGAAAAAACATATTTTTTACCTTGTGTAAATATTTTACCGCGACGATTCGGTCGGCTCGCGCAGAAATCTCATTTTATTCGAAAAGCATGAACGCGATAAAATTGCAAGGGATTTTCATCGAGTAGCGGGCGGAACGATTCGGCCGCGCGTTGTCGGAGTCAATATTTGGCCGGTTTAACATAACTTTGCTTTTAATCAGCAAGCAAAATAGCCACGGAGACCACCGGCCGGGGTCACGCATTATCCAAGTAACGCGAGCGCTGCGCGCGGTTACGCGTTTCGCCTTTCAATTGTAAACGAAAATTGCGGGATACATCCGAGCGTTATCCAATTTCCAGCGTCGCGACGCCGCGTTCCGGTTCTCCGGTCAACGCGCAAATCGTCCCACGCAACGCGACGCAGCGCCGGTGAAAATTGGGAAACGCGACCAGCTTCAGCCCCGGCGTCCAATTTTCGATGACGCGCGCGAATTCACCGATTTTATCCGGGCCGTCACGATGCTACGGCCGCATCTGTTTAGCGAGATATCGACGGTACATTCGTCGTTTGTACCGTGCCCGGCTTATGGCGTCGAACAGAATTTCCACCGCGGCCAGTCACCGTTCGCGATTGTAATCTCGAGATCGCGAGGTAAATCCGAATTTTCGCGATTCGCCGAATGAAATTTACCAACGAGTTTTGGCGACGATTACGTGATCGACCTTAAAGAATCTGACGATTCAGCAGAATTCGATGCTCCGGGGATAAGCGCGGATCGAAAGTGGAAAAGTGAAAGTAGCGAACTGGATTCGGGGCCGAGATGATGAAAGTGGACGGGCACCCTGAGCCGAGGCATAAAAGTTGCCGTAAAACTGGACGATCATCTTAGGGGTTCTTGAATGTCGATCATTTATACTTCCTGCCATATAATTAACACGTTTTCTTGGTCACGGTCTATTTTGCTTGTTTCACTTTACCGAGCACCCGAGTGCCCCTCAGGGACCAACCGGCGAAAGTGAGACAAACATGTTGCAACGTAAAATATGTCACGACTGTATTACCTGATTAGGTTCAGTAAAGATCGCTCCATCTCGCTGAGCTGGTCCTGATGAACGGACGAGGTCAGTTCGCATATCAGCTTCGGCAGGCAAGCGGTCTTGATCGTCGACATTATCTTGGCGCGCCGCGAAATCACTGCAAAGTTATCTATAAAGTTGGACCTGGCTATTGAACTTCTACCGAGAATTTCTGATTCATCCGAATTTCATTGAGTTTGATCGAAGCTCCACACTGATCGAATTCTCACCGTTGCAATTCGGGACACGTCGGACGCAAGGATAATTTAATTATCCTCTCGCTCGGCAGTGAAATTTGTTCTCAATCGCGGAGATAGCCGTAAAAGATAAGCACGCAATGTGTATCTAACACTCGAAACATCTACATTACTTTCTATGAATATTTTCCAGTCGAACGAGCCGAGTTTCTGCGTTTCTTTTTAACGGCAACGCGTTAACTGAATTTCAGTCTTAACGGTTAATTAACGTGGCTATCTGTCAAGCCGGTGTTTAATTACAACGGACAGGTGCATCGTGGAATTTTTCGACGGTCGATACGTCGATTGCGACAGACGCTTCATTCAACGGTTACGTAAGTTACCGCGATGCGAACGCGCGAAGTGGACAACGTTTGTCAGCAATATTGGAAAATTATGAATAAAATTACCAACTACAAGTAGTATTGTACAAGTTTTTCTTAAACGCGTAAGAGCCGGTACAGTTAATCGATTACGAAATCAGTGTTTCTTAAACGAATACGCATTGTTTTTAGAAGACTGTATATTTCTTTGTGACATGTTATTTTCTCTTCACAATATATACGTCTTAAATCAATTATTTCTTAATAACTGTGCTTGATAGAATCGTACGTTTGCCCTATTGCATTTAAAATTTACTTTCTGCAAATAATTTTGAAGTAATCAACTCGTTATAAAATAAACTTTACTACCACTTTTGAACTGATTTCACTAACCTCCAGTCATTAATTTGAGAACATTTTATTTCACTGCATAGCATCTCAAACTCGCCTAGCATTTTATTTTTTAATAAAGCAAATCAGTTTTTTTTATAGATCTGTTTTTCTTATACGATTTGCAAATTTTATTCCACCTGATTTCCCTATTTGTGAGCCATTTTTCCTTACCGTTCTCCTCGTCCTTCTTCGCCGTATCCAAGGCTATCCCGTCACTCGGAAGCTTGCTCCCAACATCCGCCGGACTCTTTATCGGTTCCGTGAGATTCTGTTCGGGCGATCGACCGAAGATCGTCGTGACCAGGTACGTGTAATCGCCGACGAACATTAGGAACATCCCGAGGAATATAACGAGCCGCACGGTACTGGTGTCCATGGCCATGACT
This sequence comes from Ceratina australensis, assembly GCA_004307685.1. NCBI lineage: Eukaryota > Metazoa > Arthropoda > Insecta > Hymenoptera > Apidae > Ceratina > Ceratina australensis. The sequence continues at coordinate 6,307 of SHCU01000162.1, read as the reverse complement.
CTTTGTTAGCGTCCTCGGCACGTGTCGCCACAAAACGCGTGAGAACGATGTCGCGCGTCCGTACCGATCGGCGATCCTCGATTCACTGCGGGTCTAACTAGCTCGCGGCGTCGTCGATTCCGAGACCGGATCGTTCGGAGCGCAAGGCCAGGACTGGATCCGCCGTTTGAACTTTACTCGGCTGCACCTAACGATTAAAACGGAAGCGCTGTTTCGCGACCATTGTGCGTGAATCGGCGAATTCTCGCCTGATCGAATACAAAGTTTCCGAATGTAACACGGCGGTCTGTTTGATTATTTGACGAGCAAGTTTGAAACTGCAGACTACGTAGTTTCCGAGCGCGCCTCGGTGTCGGTTGAAATCAATCGTCGAGATCGACTCGCGTTTCGAGCGTAAAATATGTCGAAATTAATGAGTGTACAGTGGGTTTCGCAACGATTCGAAAGGAGAACGCGGTACGTATACGAGTTACGCAAACGGGTGCGCGGCGATGCCTTAACCCAATTTTTGAGAGCATATGAACCCGGCTGGTTACCCTAGAACAATACGTACTCGTGCGAAGCATCTACGATGCGCCGGCCGTAACGGAGAGCGTCGACTTTCAGCGTGGAGAACGTTACTGCAGGACTTTCGCTCTCTGTTCACTTCCACTTTCTTCGAACCTTTCCAAACGCCATTCGAGGAAACACCGCGCGACGAAATAAATTCGAAACCAATTCACTTCGAATAGATTTTAAATAATCCATCTATGATTTCCACTACGTTTCGTTCAAATTTTATTACAATTATTTCCCTTGGCGACGTTCCTCCGAATTCTGTAACAGATCGATCATTAAATTCACTTCGTACGCAAATCACTCGCGCTACTACGGAACATTAACGTTCGACAATTAAATGAATTGTAATTTGTTGTTAAACAGTTTTATTGACAATGCGTAATTACACGGTTAATCGAAGCGATTCAGGTGGAGGAACTCACTGACGCTGCGCGGTGTACCGACGTCGCGGAATGACTGTGAATGATTCGAAACCTCGGCGGCGGACCTAACGAGTTGTCAGTGAAAGTTGGACATTCGCCACGGAGCGCAGCGCCCGATCCGATCCGGCGATCCCGGTTGCCACGACCTGGCTCGTTCGCCAGTTTAACCGGTGCAGGCGACCGGGAAAAATCACACGAAATACAAGTCTTATCCCTAACAGCATTCTAATAGAATTCTTTTCACGTATTTCTCGATTTCACTCGGTATCCTATCCTGCGCGTAGGACAAAGGAAATTTTTCCTGTGCAACCAGTTCTCTCAAGGACAGTGATACGAGCGCGTGCAGGTCAGCCCAGAAGCAGTTCGCTTTCATAAATTCCTTCGCAG
>SHCU01000161.1:233446-247012 GCA_004307685.1 Ceratina australensis | reverse complement strand
CTGTCTGTAACCCTGAAGCGATTGGATGATTCGGAGGAACCTAAACCATTAACGGTGATATCTCATGGGCTCTCGATGTTGCAAATGTATTCTGTCGATATTGTTCGTAATATCGAATACTCGTTTCGAATTTCGTTACCGTTACGCGAACTGGGTATCGCCCATGCAAATGTAGCTCTCACGTGAAAATGGCATCTTGCCTGATATTTCGACAGCGTTCGATAATCAAGATTCACTTAGACGACACAAATCGATTCGCTTCAATTTAAATTTAATAAACATGCAGAATGTAATTTACTCGAATATTAATTCTCTCTTATGAGGATCAAATAATCTCGACAAACTCTTCGCAGTGAATTTACTGTATAAAAAAACAAGTGTAAACGAGCCGTAAATACTAGACTCACCGCAAGAGCGTCACTCGTTTCTGGCGGAGGCAAACTGACAAACAAATATACGCTTTATTTACACGGATAAATTGATAAATTCTCCCCACGGTGTTCATAACTACGTTATTTATAACGGTACGATATAACACGCGCGCGAGTAAACACGAAAAAGCGCGGCGCGTCCACGTGGCCGCCCGATTAACGGCCGCGCCCGATCCTTACGGAGGAACGTACGATTTCTATTTTTTTTTTCATTTAAACGCAACTTTTGCAATTCAAATACACTTAACATTTGCATGGCGAGACGAGCGGAATGATAAAAACAAAAAAAAAGAGCGTAGTACGGAAAAAGCGTAATATACGAGCGGGCGCGTGTAACTTTCGCCGATCGTGTGAAACGGAAGCATCGCGGCTACAACGTAATTTCGGATTCATGAATAAATACCTTTCCGATGGGCGTCCCGGGTATCAGAGTGACCGAATAAAAACTGCCGAAATAACGAAGAAAAATATATTCCGCTCGCAAATTCCCGGAAGATAAAACAATAGCCAGCGTGTTATAAATTCCTGTTGGCCTGTTCGCGGATAGTTTGACCACCTGCTCCTAGATTGATGCCAGCCCCTCTCCCGTATGCAATCTATCAAACGTACCTTCTTCGCGATCCGGCCGCGAAGGAATCGTCCACCGCGTCGATTTATCTGCTTTCGTCCTATCTCCCTCGCGGCTCGACGCGACGGAGCGAGGCGTGGGGATCGTGAATAACTGCGATCGCGATTAACAGCGAAAACGCCATTGTTTACCGAACAAATAACCGACCTTCCCTCTAGCCCCATCTTTATCCCTCGGGTTCGCTCCTTCCATTTCGTTCAAACGCTTTCCCCGTGCCACAGTTGCCGAAATAGATGCGGCAAAACCCGGCACTGGCGGAAGTATCTTGCGCGTAGCTGTACGCTCGCCGCGAAAACAATTGAACCGGCCGCGCAACGGGCGATGTCATAAATTTTTCGCCGGATTTTTACGCGCGGTTTTTCGACTCTTTACCGCGTTCAGTCGGCCAGATCCTCGCGCGATTCTATTGTCCGTTTCCTTCGCTCCTTTCCGGGGGGGCTACCCGATTTATGGTCGCGTTACAACCGCGACCCCTGCACGCTGTGACGTTGAATAGTTGAAATACGCGGCTGAATACTGGTGTAACTACTTCGTATAGACCGTTTATGAGAGAATGAACTCTTTGTGCGAGGAAAAACCGCGCAGATTCTGCCGTGAAATTTTCGCGAAGCGAATTACAAGTTTTTAGAACGTTATAAATGCCGGTTTACTCGAGACCATTTACCATTTCTGGGAATAGAGGAAAAGTCATTCGGGTACTTCACCGGGTAAACCAGATCAAACGCGACAAAGAATCGAATCCTGCTAACTGTCAAACAAACTAAAGAAACCACTTCCATCCGGCCGGCAGTCTCAATACCGGAACAATCGAGCTAACTAGGAGAGCAATCGGAATTCGATCAGCTAAAACGTGCTTCCCCCGGGTGGCTCGAAAGGAAAGTGATCTCTAAGCCAACGAGCGGGGACAAATGAGTAAAACAAGCAAAGACCGCAAGCGGTAATCCGCGGAGGAAAGTTAATTAAAAGCAAACGTCCCGGAAGTCTTGGAGGTACGGTCACGGGTCGTAGTTGAATCCTACGAACAAGATCAGCAGACTCGGGGCTCCTGCTATGTATTATTATACGAGATGGGGTTAAGTTATGGCTTGCAAGAATCTGGCAAATTTTTTTAATGATCTCAAAATGATTATTTTCTCATGCACGACCTAATGAGCGCGTCCTCGGATGCACAGCATTCTCGATTCACTCGATGCATATTTTTGCTAAAAGGTAAGAAATTCCTGGGAAATTAAAAATAAAATATTGCGAATCCGTGGAGGTACGGTCACGGGTCGTAGTTGAATTCTACGAACAAGATCAGCAGACTCGGGGCTCCTGCTGTGTATTATTATACGAGATGGGGTTAAGTTATGGCTTGCAAGAATCTGACAAATTTTTTTAATGGTCTTTAAGTGATTATATTGTTATTGAGCGTGTCGTTAGATGCACAGCATCCTCGAAATGGCTGGGAAATAATTAAAAATAAAATATTGCGAATCCGTGGTTTGACGGATTCAGGGAACTCATGAATGCGCCTTAATTCGCTCGATGAAAAATGTCCGAGAATAATTGACGCCGGCAGATGTTACGGAATCGGTGATGTCGAGGCATCACGGCGAAGCGTAGCAACGATCTCGTAAAAACGGCACGTGGCGGCGAGGTGCACGTAGTAGGGAAAGTATTATTCTCAATTTATCTCGCGCCCACTTAGCCCTCATCTATACCGTGGCATCGATTCTCAAAGGAATGGTCGTGCCAGCTGGCTGGGATCGATATCACGGAGCGACGTGTCTCAGGTTTTTACCTAACAGTTTCTTCCCGCGATACGTCACGACGTCGACCCGGTGAAATTTTCAAGTTCCCATCCGAACCAGTAATGAAATAGATATCTGTCGCGCGGGGGCTGTCGGTAAAAGTCAGCCCGTTTATTACGTATAAACTATCTCACGGAAGTCGGCCGACGGTAAAATTAATCTCGAACGCGGCGAAATCCATTAGATCCATTTTCGAAAGTATCATTTAAGCGCGATGCATTTTCAATCAGTTTTAAAGTTCATAAACCGTGGCTCTCTTCCGTCTCTCGTAAGCATAATTTCACTCGTTACAACGTAATTACACGGCAACGCAATTAACGTGGCGCGGGAGTCGTCGTGTCGCGTCGATATGGTCATTGATTAACGAAAATATGCTCCCACGGCGTGTAAATAATAGCGGCATGGAAATATCATCGCCGTGCCGATAATTATTTCCGTACGTCTCTACTACTCCGTTCAACAACGACGCGCGCCGTGTTCCACAGCGCGGTGTAATCGATCAATTACAAAGTCAATAACAATCTAAGCAGTATTTAACAACGAATTAATTTCACCGATGCTCCGTCCGAGCCGATCCGCCAAATAATAGCGGATCGAGACCAGAGTCAACAGCGAAACTCCATTCACCGTAATTGCATGATACGGATCAGGCGTTCTGAGTCCGGCGCGCGTCGCCGGGAGCGCGGCGACGGATTTTCGTGACTCGATTTCATTTTATGCACATATCCTCCCGCCGGAGCAACGCGCCGGCTGCTGGCATTGTGTTCTCGGCGCAGTTCTCGGACAGTCGACGCAACAGCGAAACTCCGAAACTTCTCTCGGGAACGTTTAGACCGTAGCCTGATGTTCGTTTCCGCACAGGCCACCCCGCTCGGTCCCCGACGTTTTTTCCCTCTCCCTTATCCGTTAGCTTTTACCAGAAGCCTTTCTGTGTCCACGGGGTAATCGCGTGATCTAAGAGCGGCGCGGAGCTTTCACAGAATGTCTGGCTTCGGTGCATCGCGCGAGGGAATCTCGGGACCGACCGGGATAGATAAGCCGACGCGACGCTGAGTTCCTTCCCGTAGACGTACGAGCGCGGCCGGATGCTAAACGTAGACGCGTCAGGGATCAAAGTTCCACGCGATTCGTGGGACGCAGCCAGCAGTTCGCCGCGACGCGGCGGATCATCCGACGAAAGTCGACTCGCCGTCAGCCGCTAAGTAATTTTTAGTGTTCGCGCCGGCTGCGGTTCGATCTCCGGTATATAACTCATGTACGTACACGCTTCGCTCAAGGGACACTTTGTAAAACGTTTGAGAGATATAAGAATGAGAATTCGTGAACATCTTTGCGATACATTTTATTTGGTTCATGCAGGGTGTAAACCTACAGGTGGGCAATATTTTAAGCGTTCGTTATCGGATACTCGCGGAAGGCCCTCGTACGGTTAGCTGTCCCGTGCATAACTTCTGTAAATCTGTAGGCATGTGTATCGGCGAGGTATCAGTGGCCAAGATCTGGCAGTATCGTGTCAGCGATCCGTGAATCACCAGCAAGGGTTCTCGAAACGTTATATACTACGGAGGGTTGGTACTATAGGTATGACGGTTGAGTGGAGGGTCGCGGCCTGCTTTTCGCGGAGAGCGGAAAGAGATTGCGGAGATACAAACTGTGGCCACCAGCTGCGGGCGTCTTAATGCGTCTGTGCTTGCCTCGTAAATAACTTGGAGAAAGAGGAGGAGAGTTGCCGCGAAGAAGACAAGTTCCAAGTTGGGATAGCGCCTTGCGGGAATTAATATCGCGGTTTATTATGGGCTTGGACGGGCCGGTCAAGTGCTCGTTTATTGGAAACGCGTCCCTACACGTTATCGTGTTATAGGAATTTTCTAAAAGTTTCCGGATAACCAATCGAAAGTTTTAGTCACCGCGGAGTTATTTGGGAAAACTTGATACACAGGTCTCGTGGTTTTATTTTTACATGTACAAGTAACACGTTTTAGGCAGGCCATATAAATTTCAAATGCAATTTCATTATGCCGGTTTCTCGCGCTCGTGACGCCGATACAAAAGCGATCCCTGAAGTGACGGCTATTATATTTCGATTTAGCGTTAAACGTGGCGTGTCGCTGATAAAAGAGGGGAATTAACCCGAGAGCTTTAATTATTGTTGTAACGTGAAAATCTGCATCGCGGTGCCACGGAGGCATTGTACGCCCCTCGGCCGTACGTCTCGCAGGGTAGAAAAACAACATGGTCCACTTTTTAGCCATTAGCCTTTCGTGTCACCCGGTTCTAAATAGGTGCGGCAGGAAGATGCTCGAGTCAGCGTGGCCGGACGTGACCGAACAATGATCTCTCCGGGAGATTTTACACCGGCTTACCCGGGGAAAATTGAGCAACCAAGAGTCCGTACCTACTTTCTGCTCGCGCTATCTAAAGTCCCCTTTTACACACGAGTCAACGCACATATGTACAAGCTGAGCTACGGTCCCGCGTTCGTGACACGGTGCTCGAATTAATTTCGGTTCTGTTTGAAATTCCTCGTATTCCCTCTACCCTCGGGTTTTATCGTCGACTTTATCGTTAACAGCAGCTTAATTCCGTCACGGTCTCGAATCGCGTCGCTCGATTTCTCTCGCTCTTTATAAATTCAATATAAAACCGTGAGATCCGTTTTAATAGAAAATCGTGTTCATTGTAAAAACTTAATGCACGTCGGAGCGCGACGGGCGGAGACTTTTATATCGCGAATTCTATCAGGCTCTCGTGAAATAATTATGAACGATCCGGCTCGGGGAAAACCGCGATCGAAAGTTCATCAACGACACGGCGGAAGCGACACAGGCTACATGATTGATGAGCGATCCGCCAACAACGATCGCTCGTTTTCGAGTGATTTGCTCGGTTAAAACAAAGAATCGGAGAACGCGTTGGCGTCCGAATCGCGCTTTCAAATCCCCGAGAGGCGAAAAGAGCGCGAGCCGGCGTCTCGACGTTGATAAATTCCAAACACCCGATGCATTTTGCACCGTCTCCTCTTCATATTTGATGCGTCAAAGCGAGCGAGGACACGGGTGAATGAGTCGCGAGTCACGACAAATACGATCGCGGCGTGGGTTCGATATAGGCCACTCGGGTGTCGTGTATCACCGGCGAAGAGGGTTTCCGCGAGACGAGAACGAAAACCTGGGGAAATGGAGGAAATGAGAAAATAAAGAGGAGCTACGCGCAAAGAGGTGACGGAATGAGGAGGGCCGCGCCGTGGAGAATGATAGGCGTTATCGATGCGTGTGCAATTGGCATTACGAGGGAAGAGGCTCGATGAAATTATAGTCGCTTTCAGGGTAACGCGCTATGCGGCTGTTTTAATACGTACAACGGGACAAATCCAATAGTGGAGATCCGTTGGTAGTTTTTCGCAGCCACGCGGCGATCAATCGTTATACATAAATCGAGCCGATTGGATTAGCCGCGCTCTGTCGAATGAATGCTTCCTAATGGATCATGTGCACGGGAATAATCAACGGAACCTGCGCTGCTACCCGAACTGGCCGACGCGAACTAATCGCGAGGAAGGTCGGTGATATTGTTGCGGATAAATTACTGCAACCCTCTATCGACGGGGCCCCCTCGTAACGGGCCATATTTCGTCGGAATGAATCAGTGAAACGAATCAGCGTCACCCGAGACTTTCGCTGTTTATTTAAAAGTAAAATGGAATTTCAAGAGATACGCGTTTGTTATCATCGTCACGTCGTTATGCGACGAATTCATTTTTCGCATTCCCTGATAACGGTATTCCGGATTGATTCCGTTAGGAATAGACGGTGAACAGTGAATTAAATTTCCTCTGTGCGTCGATTCGTCGCGCATTTCGATAGATAACTAGAATTCCATTGTAATTCTATGAATTATCGATGTTAATTGTTCGAACTCTCCATTCCTGCAATTTGAATCGGAAATTGATAGACACAGTGTGTACGGAGTGCGTGTAATAATTTCTTTGACTATATATACATGGACTGCTGGTCCGATAGGGATATGACTGACAACATGATGTACGATAGTGCCAGCATGGCGAGCACCTACAATTTGGAAGAACTAAAATTGCAAATCAGTATAGGTTCACACGAATAGGAAAAGTAGTTTCCAGTTCCTGCGAGGAACTTCGTGTGGTATAAATTATTAGCGGCACATCTTGCACTTTCGCGTACATATATCTATAGTATATATCCATACACCATTCTAATTTAATTTAAAAATTACCTTGAAAATTGGTCACGTGTGAGTTCTGGCGTCGGAGCCAGTGCAACCGGCAGTCCATGTGTATACATATAGTCGAAGAATAATTTCGAGGTGATTAAATGAAACAACTGCGCGAAGCAGTCGGTGATTTTGTTGCCGGAAAGTTACCGGTCCTTGCGGTACCGCTCTTTCACGGCGAACTCGAACTTTAATTTGATTCTTCGAGATTGACGCGAGGTCGATGCCGGGGAGGCGCGGGGCCGGGTGAGGCCAAAGGGCGAGTGATCGATGGGAAAGGTGACGAGTTCATTTTGGAAATAAGGAAAGTTTCGGATCTTTGCTCGCCGATGACATTACTTCGGCGAACATTGTCAGATGGCGGATTTCATTACCTCGAGATTCTTATATCTCTCTCTCCTATATAGCATACAATTTATTAAAATCTGCCCCGCGATTACCATTTTATTGGACGGCATCCATCACGGTATCGATATAGCCGTACGCGTACGTATCGCGCGGTGCCGCTGTTTCACCGTCGTTTACGATAATGCGATAATACGATCATCGTGAAATGTTTGTTGTAGGTTGCTCTTGCGTCGTCTACAGCAGCTCGGACAGACCTCAAGGTGGCACGTTCACATCCCCTTATTACCCGAAGCGATATCCGACGAATATCGATTGCCTGCTTTACACGTTCATCGGTCAACCCGACGAAATTGTCAAGCTGACGTTTCATCACTTCAATATCCGTCGCGCCCGATCCGAGTAAGTACCCTCTTAGAAAGTTTATACACCCAGAAATTTACGAGCTCCGCCGTGGCGAAATTTTTCCCGTCACGATGCGATTGCAATACGTGCGCCGATAAACGCGAATCAGCCGAATAAGCGTGCAATTTGAATTTGCAAATTCAACTTTTTATTACGCTGTTCCGCTGACGGGAGACACAGTGAATATAAATTCGTGAAATGATGTCTTTTAAATTTCCCACCGGCCCCTTGTCTAAAGATAATGTCAGAATTATATATTAATTAACATCGTACATCGAATTAACTTAATTAACTTCTGAAATTGTCAGCCGTTTCGCTTTGAACGTAACGCGAGTTACGTTGAATTTGCACTGCCTATAGGGTTCAGTCTCCTGAATCCATACATATGTACATCCGGTGCAGATGAAAGTCACACGAGATGGAGACGTGAAATTTTGAATAAATCATTGGGCTAAAAAAAGAGTACATGATTCAGATATGAACCGGATGTAACGCCTATTCGTATGCTAAGTTACGCAGGCGGTGATAATGTGCCGCGCGTGACGGGTTCTTATCAGACGCGAGAGACAATTCGCGAAGTCCTTTTAATTGCGTGTGGTGGCTTTGAAATATTCGTGACTCATATTCTCGCGCTTAAAATTGTATCACTTACAATTTAATTAAGACTCAAGAACCTGCGAGAAGTATTCTTTATTTACAGATGCGTGACAGATCGCGATTAGTATGATGTAATTTTCGTAAAGTCAACGCGGATTCATAATTTTATGCGACATGTAATAATCGTGGTTACTGTCACAGAGGGAGGAACCGGTAATTAAGTATCACGTATTTGAATATCAAATGGTAAAATTTCTCGCGTGTAGACAACATTCTATTGTTAGTCGAAGATTTATGACACCGCACGGCTAGAAAGTTCACAATGTCCTCTCCCTGCTGCGTATCATAAATCTGGCTGGGGCTGTTCGAGGCTCTAACAAATATTCTTGAGGGAGGCATTTGTTCGATTTTCGTTTCTCACCGCGGGAACGCGTCGCATCAGGGTTTCGACGAGCACCGACGAACGCGTTCGCGTTCCAGTTGTTCCAATTAGAAATTACCTGGCATAACATTTGCGACGGGAATTGTTCGAGCGAAGACAGCGGCCGATTACCCGGAGTTCTCTATTAAAGGGGTATTAGCATCGTGACGTGCCGTCTCCGTCAGATTTTACCGGGGAAGTTTCACTTATTAAAATGGATACAAGATTCATTTGGAGATAGGCGAAATCCGCTTTGCCCCGATGAGTTATGTCTCGCAGTTTATCGAGCATCGTGCTCGAAAGGAGCTTAAACCTGAATAGAAAGGGAAAATTGGAACGACGCGGATTCTTCTATTTTCAAACAGAGTTGAAAAACCGATGCCTCTCCGCGTACGTACGATCTCGATATTGAACATTTAATACTTTCTCTCCCGAGCCCCGACGTTCCCGAATAGAACTCCGACGGTGCTTCATCCAAGTTACGAATCATTCACGAGAAAAAGAAAGAAAAAAAAAACATGACGTAGATGCGACTACGTAATCGGGAAGTCGTCGGCAGTCTTCACAAAACGAAAGTTTCCCCGTCGCCCGGTCTACATGCTTTTATTTATTCAAAAACCGAGCTGGAACTTCGATGAGTCAGAATGTAAATTCTAATTTCGCGAACGACCTCTTCTCTCTTCTCGCTCGCGTCCCTGCCAAGTTGCAAGGAGATTCTGATGAAAAGGGGAAGGGAGTAAAAAAAAAGAAAAAAAAAGCGATTTATGTCGTTGGATGCGTAACGCTTGAAAACGGTGTTTAAACATTCCCGCATTCGTCCGTCTCGATTCCCGTTCGGCGAATCGCGCGAACAATTCTCAGCGCCGCGAGTATTATTTCAACAACTTGAAATTCCGAGTACTCGTTTCGCTCGGCAAGTACCTTCAAGCAAGTCTATTTTGTCGCTCGATTGAAGTTTCAGCGCGATCGTGTAGTTCCCGCGGAAGTGGAACATTTGTAACTGTAGAACCGAAAGTAATTAAAGGACCCCCTCTAGCCGGAGCCGCTTCAAATGCTCGTTGTCGATAATTAATGTTCACCGTTTTCGGAATAATTGCTGATGTACGAGATACGCGTATATTCGATTTAATTTCACCAAATATTTCGTTCCCCAAACGTTCGACGCAAAATACTTCACTTCATCGGTTCAAAATGTATATATGAGAAAGTAATACATAGATTTCCGGTATTTTTTTTTAGAGATGCACGCTGCTCTCAAGAAATTGTTGTTAACCGATTTCGTGGTATTGTTCCGAAGCGCAAAAGCTAAAGTGCATTTCGGATAATGCGTGCTTGAATACGATGGGAAAATAAAATAGAACCTCGAGGAACGTCTCTGTTATTTATAGGAATATCTCTTCTCGCAGGATAGAGTCAGGAAAGTATCTGCTCCGAAACTTTCGTTCGATATCGTCTCGAAACTAGCTGGGAACTACGTACACATCGAAGATTAAATAATAGCTGCTTAAAATATATTTAATCGATCGGGTCAAACATCCGACGAGTTTGCGCGAGCAATCGTCGTTCCTTTAGAGGGATGTGCACGAAATAATTTCGTTCCCATTACTTTTTGCGCGGCGCGAGAGGAAACGCGATTTACGTGGCAGCTCCTCTAATTCCGCGCCGGTTGGCTTTTGTTTTCACGGGGCGTCTCGGGTACGCACGCATTTTTGTATAAAAGCGGTTAGAAATTTGCCGGGTAAAAAGCATTTTCGTGGAATTGAATTCCAGATGCGATCCGTCCCCTGACAACGGGGGGAACGCGTCGCGAAACGAGAGTGCGGTGACTTATGGCCATGGCAGTCTCGCCGAGAGAAAGGGGGAGAGCCTAGCCAATTTGTACCTGAACGCGCACACATGTAAATCCGGGCCAACAAAATGCTCGTTCGACCCCCTCCGGTAATAAGGATCCCCCGCTGACAAGCTTTAAAGAGGATTTCTGCCTTGGGATAAACTCGGCTCCCGTATTATTCCAGATATCTTACCTTCGTTTCTCAAACACGTAACTCTCCCAGTCTTGAGCGATCGTATCTCACAGATATCATCGTCGCAACATTATTTACATTCTTCTGTTCAAGATATAATTTTATTCAAGCTGATTTATTATAAAATTTAAGTTTCGTTCATAAGCTTTACTTTCGATAAATAAAGTACACGTAACTCCCAGCCTTGAGCTATCATATTTTACAGATATCATCGTCGCAACATTATGTATATTCTTCGGTTCAATTTTACAGAAGTTAATTTACTATAGAATTTAACGTTCGTTTATAAGTTTTACTTTTGATAAATAAGGTATTTGTGATTCTTCATCTTTTCTCCCGTGAACAGGTGGTGAATTCCCGTTCTCTTACCCTTCGTCGAAAATGTATCTCTACGATTTTCGAAGTTTTTAAGAGTTTCAATGAAAGTAGACAGTTGCCAAACAACGTGGTCTTTTTGTTTGATTTAAACGTGGTCGGATCCCTGAAAGAGCTAGTTTACGAAACCGTGTTTGCTTAAGAGTTCTGTCCCGGTTTTCCAAAATAATATCTGGCCGGGGAAGTTTAACTTTCCCGTCCTTCAATCGAGCTTTATATTATGCGCCCGCTATACCGCCGGGTATAAAAGCCTGAATATGGAAGCCTCTAGCTACCTATTTTCATTTATTCGTTTCCGGTATTTATCCGTTTCGTTTCAACAGCAGCGAAATCCCTGGGACGCGTTGTTTACGCGAAAATGCCCGGCTTTATTTCTATTCCCGGTTCTATTATTTCTTCATTTATGTGTTTTTTCTTCATTTATTCGGGTATTTAGTTAACAATCATCTAAATTTTTTCAAAACCATTCCCCCGTCTAAATCGAACGGCTGGCTGATCGAAGCGTAAACGCGTTTGGTTCTCAGACAAATGTACCCGTTTCCCTGCTCAGCTAGCCGGAGCACGTTTCTAAAATATGACCGGTTGCGCTCAATTTGTATAGATCCGAAACTTAGACCGGTGCAATGTGTTCAAGCCTCGTGTGTACACTCCTGCGGCGATCGTGTTTCAAACGCGAGCCCAGCTCAAGTCAGCCCCGATGAAAATTAGTTTGCGAATTCGATTATAGTTGATGCCTTCTTCTGCAACATTTATTTCCTGATTTATCAACCAGCATCAGATATTTCTCTCGTGTAATACGAACGAATATGAATTATTAAATTGTTTGATTTTAACGGATTAATGAGTTCATCAATAATTCTACGTATTTCCGCGCGGCGATTGCACGATATAATTGATTTCTCTAAATCGTAACGATATAACATCGAACAATTTTCTTATTAATCAGAGAGATTAAAACGCGCGAGAGTAAAAAGAGAGAGGACAGTGTGACGTTACAAAAGGGAGATTCATATTCCGTTGGGACAGCGGCATCCCGAATGGAAAATAAAATCTGTGGAGGCCGTGTCGCCTCGTCCCGTCCACGGAAGCGGAACGTTCCTCCCCGTTTTCGTCTCATAACTTCCTCCTTCCTGAACTCCTAACCGACTCCTTCCACTGACGGTGTCACATCGCTGCTGACCCTTCCTGCACTTAACCGTTCTAAGCCAAGCGGCAAACTTCGTGATGTGCATTCAAATTGCACCCGCGCACTCCGATGCGTTTACTCGATCACGTACCTCGACGTTAATCACACGCTCTGTAACTTTCATGTTCATTTTTCGATTGAAATTTGTTGGATACTCTTAGTCACTTCAGCTGACTTATTTAGCGTTTACTTGTAGATTGTATATTTTAGAAGATAAGTTAAGATTGTATATGTAAACTGAACCTTCTACCCTTATGATTTCATCCTTTTAGTTATCCGTAATTTTCAGCCTTTACCATAACGAGCCTCACTCCTTTACTTTTCCGCTTTCTTCCATTTTTCCTTTTTAAGCCAGTAAAAACCCCAAGTACGCATCGAACACATCTACTACAGTAATAAAGTCTACCTAGCCAAGCTGAAGAAGTCACAGTTATTTCCTAGCTTTTGGTGATCCAACAAATTTTTTTACTTATATCATTTCAAGCATTGTTTATATCGAATTTATTTATTTCTATTTATAAAATGAGTGAAAATATAAATTCTATGGTGCGTGTTTGAGATGAAAGAGTAGGTAACTGAAGCATCCGCGTGCAGTCGGATTTCCTTATCAAAATAATGTCTACCTTAAATCCTGCTCGGGTTCTCTCAAACGTGAGCCGAGGAAACAGGGTTCAGCGAGAACAGGAAGAGAGGGCCGGGGCGCGCCCGAGAGTCTGCGATATAGGAATATACCTCTATACAGTTGTCTTTCGTTGCATCGAATGTATACGTTCACGATCGAGCTGGCAACGTGACTCGAAAGCCGGTTATCAGGGGAACACGCTGCGCAACTATCGGCTAATCAGCCGCCGCGAGTCGTTCGATGCATGTAAGGCGGGGTACGTCTCTTATCTGACGATCCGTCTTCCCCCGAGACGTAACAACGGCCAAATACGCTCGATCAAGCTTCCGCTGCGGTATAGTCTCGCGCCGAGTCAGCTAATAAATTTTGCGGGTTGATACCCACCGCTCTCCTCCTCCTCCCATTGTATGCATTTAAATTTCATCTCGATGCTCGAACGTCTTAAAAGATTTCGAACGATTAAATTATTTAGGTATTAATACTAAATCTAAAAT
>SHCU01000161.1:216012-230700 GCA_004307685.1 Ceratina australensis | reverse complement strand
CCTTTCTTATAATAGTTGTTAAATTAATTCAGCGATATCATTTCCTGAATTTAAAAATGTGCATACGGCTCGAAATAGGTATACACAAAATTGCGTTAGAAATAGTGTGAAAATAGCGACTTGTACAATACATCTCAAGTTCCATTCTTTTATAAAACAAGTATATCCTTAGTCTTAATAAACTTCGAGATAAAAGACAAACCGACGCTTAATGTAAACGCTATTAACGCGGACAGTGAGTGACTGGCTCGAAATCGTCGTGGAACGGCGCGCGAGGGAAGAGAGCGTTTGTTGTCGATGTTTCTCGATCCCCGTTGACTAAGACGAATCGCCGATGGCTCGCGTGATACGGCCGCTACGAAATTTGGTCGATGCCGCGTGTACCCGCGTAACGCGCGATTCAGTCAAATGCGTTTTCTGATCGCTCGAAAAGCGAAGTCGACGCGGCCTGTCGTCGGCAAAGTAATCGATCACGCATCGGGGCAACATATACGCGCAATCGGTCTCGCGTTTCGCCGCTCCTTCGACATAATCATCCCTTAAAACACAATGTTATCGTCGCGCGGTGAATTACGATGAGTGAATAATGGCTTTAATGAAGCCATCCGTCCCGATAAGCGAATCGATCGCGCGCGTAACGCTCGCTCGTTACACGCCAGCGTCCACTTTCTGGTGACACGTGACGTGCCCTGGACGTGCATCGATACGTATTGGTTTTCCCTTTATTCGCCAGATATTGCCGCGTTCGCTGTATTTCAAACTTACTGGGCAATATTCAACGCGGCCGAGCTTTTGTTGATTATGCCCCGAGATGATCGATAATGGTAATTAATTTCGCGAAGCCCCTCGTAAATGGAACTGAAAGTGGAAAAATCGGTAATTAATGTTCAATTAGAACTTCATCGCTTATTCATACATACTTTCCATCTCGAGTCTTTATCTTCGTACACGTACATCGGCTATAATGAGGCCAATTACATATTACAATAGCCTGCAGATTTTACATTGAAAATTGTTCCTAATTGTTTCATTAGCAACCCATTCGATGTTAACTATTTCAAATATTTTATTATACCTGAATTCTATCACTGATTAGCATGTATAAATTATGCGTACTGCTTGATTATTGTAGTAGTTGCACGTTGATCGAATGCATGATAATCACGTGTTCCTTAATTGGATTTACATTTACGCATACGACTTAAATTATCGAACGATTGATAAACATTTCGTTTATCAATTATCAAACGTCATAATATAATTCGTTTCATCCATTCAGATTCTCCGCGTATTTAATTTTTTAATAAACCCGCAGTCTAATTACGAATCGTGTCAAGGCCAGTGCACGAAATTAGTAACAGGGCTCGGTAAGAAGTAGAGTCGGTTGTCGCGATGATTTCACGCAACTTGGCCGACGCGTGTTAGCCTATCTCCGCGTGGTATGCAGTAATTTAGAACGGGGGTCGCGCGTTGCGTCTCGGCGACGACACCCGAGAGCGTTGGTAGTCGGTGTGCATGTAGCACGCGTTTCGGCTGTACATACGGTAAACAGGAGCAGGCAGGGTAGAAGGATTTGAAACCTCGAGTTTGCGGCATGGACGGTAGTGCGGAACGCTGTAGCATCGGCTTTCATCGTGGCCCGGCCCGGATGCCACCGCTGCCATGGAATTATACTTGTCCGCCGCGTAATTGCCGAGATTAATTATGTGCGAGATGAAATTCCTGGCCGGCAGAGTGTGACAATCCGCGACGCTACGCTCTCGTTCCCCGACCTTTTGCGAGCGCGGCCACGTGGAAACAAGTGGGCCCGGGAAGAAGTTTGTAAAAGGAAATGGAAATTTCTACGTATTTCTTTTGCATCTGCTTTCCGATCGAAGGCAAAGAGGGAACAGTGAGAGCGGTCAGTCAGCAGCGAGCAGACTGGTTTGCATAGGGAACACTCGTTTTATATGACTCTTTAATTGTCGTGAATATTTAAACGAACGAAAGTGGTTCATGAGGAACGGTTTCCGGATGGATAGTTTGTTTTTTGTTCCGGTCGATCAACGAGCAGATCTCGCGATTGTCCGGTAAATTCGCTGATGCTTGATGTTCACGAGCGAACAATTTGCCGGCGAGCGAAACGTGGACGTTACCAACCGTTTTTCGGAATAATATGGTTCGATGTCAGTGAAGAAATCCGTTTCTTTAATACGCGACTCGAAATATTCGCGATCTCGTCGCGAACTCTACGGGCGCGTCGTATTTGCATAAAGGGTGAACGTATCGTAGCGAATGTTTTTTCCGGTGCGATGACGAAGAACCGGTCGCGATCGCGTGGGTACGAGCCGGAAGTCGATTCCCGGCCGATTCGTATCTTCGATTTAACATAAATACAACAACGTTAACTTCATGAAATATTCAATGCGCCCCTCGCGGCACGTCGTCGTCGCGTCGGGACGAACTTTCGTTCGCCGAATAAATGGCGCTACTAATGTCAGAAAAAGAGACCGCACCGGCGCGGCTCGTTCATTGATTTTGCAACGATGGTGTGCACGCCATTAATGGTAATGGGAGTATGGAAATGGATATAAGGCGGTGTTCGAAGAAACGGCCGCGGCGCGCACCAGGAATATTCGATAATTCGAAAAATGCTGTTGCCCCGGCCTCGTTACGAGGAATCCCGGAGTACCGCAACGTCGTGATTCAGTTCGATAAGTCCGCTCGATCGTGAAACGATTTTCGCTCTAATGAACGCGTCAAACGGTACCATGAACCCGCTGATTTAAGTGGAATCAGTTTTTCGTGAGAATATTCAGAGCACTTAGGAAATGAAAGAGGCGACTCGTGCTCGACGTACAATTCAGGATACAGTTCTTAAACTGATTCGCTCGGTCATTTCGCGAAGAATCGGAAAATACAAATGCTATGTCTTGTTTCCATTCGTTTGTTATCACGTACATTTTATTTGCGCGTATAAATTCAGAGATTCTTAAAGCAAATTCTAGCTCTTCGTTCGATATCGATATTAGACTTTGGCTATTAAACTTAGTAACGTTGTCAGCGTGCTACTCACGTGACGCCCACATTTCTTTGCGAGTCACTGCCATTCTTTTTTTTCACTAGTTAATAGAGGAAAAAGATAGAGTTCTGGATTATATATGGTGGTCGCAAAGGGAACAAGATTTATGAGTTTACCGCGGAAGCTTTCTTCGAGTTTATGACAATTAGCCAGTGACGAGGAATGAATTATGATTTACGTATATTTTATTCACGCGTATAAATTCAGAGATTCTTAAAGCAAATTCTAGCTCTTCGTTCGATATCGATATTAGACTTTGGCTATTAAACTTAGTAACGTTGTCAGCGTGCTACTCACGTGACGCCCACATTTCTTTGCGAGTCACTGCCATTCTTTTTTTTCACTAGTTAATAGAGGAAAAAGATAGAGTTCTGGATTATATATGGTGGTCGCAAAGGGAACAAGATTTATGAGTTTACCGCGGAAGCTTTCTTCGAGTTTATGACAATTAGCCAGTGACGAGGAATGAATTATGATTTACGTATATTTTATTCACGCGTATAAATTCAGAGGTTCTTAAAATAAATTCTAGCTCTTCGTTCGCTATCGATATTAGACTTTGGCTATTAAACTTAGTAACGTTGTCAGCGTGTTACTCACGTGATGCCCACATTTCTTTGCGAGTCACTGCCATTCTTTTTTTTCACTAGTTAATAGAGGAAAAAGATAGAGTTCTGGATTATATATGGTGGTCGCAAAGGGAACAAGATTTATGAGTTTACCGCGGAAGCTTTCTTCGAGTTTATGACAATCAGCCAGTGACGAGGAATGAATTATGATACTTGAAAACCTAAAGTCATGTATCATCCGACCGTTCGTGAACTTCAAGCACGTCTTGCAGGTAAACCAACTTTATTCTCTTTATAGCTGTTACCCATAGAAGTTATATAAATTATGTTTCACATCTACAATTCCGCGTTCCATATACTTTTTAACGGTGTCATTCTTCAAACATGTCTCCGAACGTGCTCTGTAACAAGTTACGTCGCCGATCGCATTATTCTCGAGCATCGAGGATACTTAAGGTACTATTTACTTAACGAAAGAACCAAGATCTCTTTCTCTCTCTCTCTCTCTCTCTCTCATGTTTCGCGAAAACGGAACGCACGGTGTAACGGCGGTGTACGACAGTTGTCGGAAGCACGGCGAAACTACGGTTAACTGCTGCAGAACCTCCGCGCGGAAGTACGGCCGGAAGCCGGGAGAAAAATGAAACGAGCGAATATAAAGCACGATTCCTGCGATGGCGCCTCTCAGCGCGCGGCCACTTTATGAACTCTGTCACTTTGTTAGCAATTTTTTCTCGTCACAAGGTGACGCGCGGCCTTTCCCCTTTACGACCTGTCGTTCCCCGATAGCGGTTGAATTAATAGCGAAAAAATCAGCCGATGCCTGAGCGAGAAAATCGCCCCACGGTTTATCGTTTCCCTTCGAAGGGGTAACTGTTTCATGGCGCGTTTAACGTCGAACGATCACGACGCGATAACGTTTTACGTTTAGCGCGAGGAGAAAGCTCGCGGTGCGTAAAATCGTAAAGGCGATCGTATGGGTCTTCAGGTCTCTACGGTGTCGTCGAAAACTCGCAGCCATTGACGAACTAACATTCTGTCCTTCGACAGTTCCATTTGGAGTATAGGTATCATTTACAAGCTCGCGCGTGCTACAATTTATATTCAGCCGCTCCGCACCCAATGTAATTTCCTCTCAAAACTGTGGAAACTGTATATTACCGGTGTATCCCTGGCTAATTAAAACCGCGCGCATAAATTTTCTTCTGTAGCTGATGCGACTGTCTGAGTCGCGAGCTCTCGCAGAGATACCGAATAATTCGTCCGGCCGTCGAGAATCTCATTTCGGTTGAATCCGCGACGTACGTAAGCGTCACGTCGCAATCATTGTTTACGGTCTCTGGGACAAAAGACAGATTTTCGTTATTCCGTTCACGCGGCGGTTCTAATTTCCGAGGGCGAAGGCATATCCACTTGTTCCCTGTGATTCCCGTCCGGGCGGCAGAGGCCCACCGTTGTCGCCTACGTCGACGCGTCGTCGTGTCCCGATGATTAACCGTTCCCCGTGTCCCGCGGAAAAAGGGGAGCCACGAAACGCGAATTAACCGACCGTTACCGCCTCTGATTGCGTCGCTTTTTCGCAGCCTCTGATTTTTTTTTCCTCTGATTTACGGATGAATAATTCAAAGGATTCGACAATAGTGATTCTCTGCTACACCCTTCTTTGATCTACCGAAGCATTGTCCTCCGGCACGTGTGCTACGTTCAATCACGTATTGTATTTGACGAATTCGTGAGAATCAATTTTCCTAGGCTTCTACGAATTATTCATATTGCATCGTACCGAGTAGGTGTTACTGTTTTCGATATTAATAGAGAATTTATTGTTATTCCTGGAAGCATTTAGTGAACGTTTTAAATATGCATTCGGGAGATCGTGCATCTTTAATTGAATATCGACTTGTTCCACGAATGGGTTTCAACTTACACATACACGTCAGTTAAGCTTGTAATAAAAGGTAAACGGCACGATTTTCGCTTCTATTTAAGCGAGAGAAACAGGGAGAATATAATGCAATATAATATTTTTTAGAATTCCTGTGTAAAAGTTGTACGGATTCTAGCTCGCGTTTTAAATTTTCATATTAATCCGCGGCGTGGTTTAAAAAAAAAATACATCGTTAGTTTGCGAATACAAACGTTAGTGCAACAAACCCGTAACGTGAACGAGTGCCGGTTTCCATGTTTGTAATATGAAAACTACACCGTTGGTGATTTATTCTGTGTACGCGCGCGCGCGCACACATGCTTGTTTGCATAAACAGTGTAATGTATGAAGTGGAATGCTTAAACGGTAACATTAAACGTTCTCATTGTTTACAAATGCATGAGAACGCTCTCCGGGAAGTAATGAACACTGTTTTCAAGACTGCAAAAATGTAACTTTGTAAGTGCAATTTATGTAAGTTTCTTCAGCCACGAATTTCAAATTAAATTCAGTGCTTTTTAGAAAATTACAACTGGAATTTAATCAATTATGAGGTAAATATTGGTGGCTATTAGTACACTTAATAGATTCTTCGATCGCGCTCTAAATTACGAGGGAATGGAATGCTCGCCGGTTCCACAATTTGATTTTAAACTTCCTAGGAAAATAGCTCTTCAATTCGCGAGTATAAAGTAATAACAACTTCTAAGTTTAATTACAATTTTATTAAAGATACAAAAGACCGGACAAAAAATTGTAGAAACAAGTGGGGTGTACGTGTGCAAAATTTAAATAGGTCGGTTAATCTTGAAGAGAAATGGCAATGCAGGTACCTAATGTACATTTTTGTACTAACCAAGCCAAGCCGTCCTATGCAATTCTACACAGGCACGTGTAGAGGAACGCAAGAGAAAATAACTGAAATATTCTACTCAGTGTTTTATTATTCACAGTTTAGAGGTTATCAAATTTCGAATTGAAAATTCTTCCAAAAATTATATACATATAATCATATAATAAATATACACAATATAAATACATATAATAAATACGTATATTTCTGTAACCAACCTTGCACAGCTAAATTCTGTTTTATTGCGTTGTAATAAATTCTTTGTTGAAAAATTCATGACACAAATGACACCAATTAATATAGGTATCACCAATAGAATAAATTTTGTTAAAACGTGTCTCCGGTTCCTTCGATAAAATTTTCTATTAATACTCAGTTCTTGAAACTGAGAATGTAGGACACTAACTCGAGTACGTGTCTGAAGTTACATATTGAAGTGGCAAGAATGTTGGAACATCGGGTCTGAGTTTATTGCACGCCGAGACGCAGCCTGACAAAATGTAGAATCTTCTGTAGCCTATGCACTCTTGAGGATCGTATAAGTTTAAGTATTAACTCGTAAAGACTCGGAGCCACCGTGTCAGGCAATAACAGTGAGCGAACTTTCGCAAGGGGAAGGCATACCTTTCGTTTTCGAGTTTCGTTTCATTCCTTCCCGATCGTCGCCCAATCTCTTTCTGACATTTTCCGCCTCACCGCCCTCGTGCCCACCCCGATAGATGGGCGCGAGATTTCAGTTTGTTACCGCGCACAATCCTCCTGGCCCTGTCCATAGAAATATGTCTGTAATTCCATTTTGATTGCGAGTCACAGGGGGGGAAAAGTTGCGCGTAAAAATATTTCTCTTATCCCGGCAGCAAGTGACGTTCCGCTGTTATTTCCCCAGGCATTCCAGTTCTCAATTGCCGTGAAATAATTCTAATTTTTTCTATCAATATAAATTGCTGACCATAATTTTTCTCTTCTATGCGGCGTGAAAAATCTGCTTTTAAAAGAGCAAAATAGTTATTTTTCTTCCTCCTCGGACTATTAATCTCCGTTTTTCCCCCGGAAACAAATTAATTGCCGCCATGTTCCGGTTGTTTTTTTTCTCTGTTTTTTACACCTTTTGTCTTCATCAACCGTCATGCTCGATCATTATAAACGTGCACCGTTTTAGAAATTCTTCATTTAAAACCTGGCCAATCGTGATTACTTACAATTAGAGAACAAATAGCTGAATCGCGTGACTCGTTTTTACCCGGATGCCGTTGAAACATGATGAACTCGTAAAGTAATGGTCACGTATTTTACCTGCGTTCACGATCTGTCATCGACGATGAAAACTTATTTACTTATCCCTGAAACGCGTACATCGTGCACGAACACTTGTTCGAGGTTTCAATTACTTCGCGTATACTCGGTTTAATTTACCAAAATCAAATAGGACCGTCGGAAGCGTAATTCGGACGTAATCCGTTCGAAAACTGTGCATGTGTGTTGTCCAATTTAAGCAGCATAGACGCTTTGCGCGTTGCATTATATTTCCAAATATTGAGACTGTCCGATGAGCCACTGAAATCATCGCTTGATTTATACTAGCCGGCACACGATGCGAGTAAACCGTATGATCTGAGTACACTGTTCTCATCTCTTAACGTGTACACTCCCCAATTACGTGTTTGACCCAATTAACGGTACCTTCAAAGAAACGCAACCCTGTCTATCGCATTTCAAATTCAATATTAAATCGCGATGTTAAAACATTTTCGTTAAGAATCATCATATTAGACGTTATAACAAAATATTTTCGATAACTATTTAATGTGTAATTTTATTTAAAAGCTGTTGTATCTTCTGTCGAGCGTAAGGTACATCGAATTTAAATGAAGTAACTATGCGGATTAAGGAAGATTTTGGAAGTGAAGGTATCCTGTGAGAAAGGAGCTTATTCTTTATAACAAAGAAGAAATAGGTTTTTCACGGCCAGAGACGGTTACGTAAATCTCGACGACTGGCGTCAAAAGGACCGTGGGATCTGAAACAGAAAGTTAATTAGATAATGAAACCTGTGCCGGAAGTGGCGGAACCAGGTGAAAATATAAAAGGGAGGAAACGCGGAGCCGGGAACAAAAGATGAAGAAACCGGCTAAGGAAAATATGCTGGTAAAGGGCAACGGAGGTAAGGAAGATTGAATACAACGGATGAAAGGGGTGGAGGAAGACTGAAAAGAAAATACTCGCAGTGATTGTAAGAGGGAATCCAATAGGAATATACGGGTGCACGCGTAGCTTTGAACGAGCTAATAATCAAATGATAAGCACGGGAAATAGGTACAATTTCAATGATTTTCATAGAGAATGATTTCGTGACTTCAGAACCGAATAGAGTGATTGTTGATCCTGCGTAATTAAAAAATTAATACCGAAAGTACCGAACGCTTTTCTTGACTTTTGTAACTCCTTGAGAGGTTTCTATGGCAACATCTTCGAAATTTCCATCTGATTTATTCTTCGAGATAACTTTATACTCGTGGGATAGAATGGTTATCTCGTATCTGAAAGAAAGATCTGCCAAAGAGGAAGAGATTCTATATCCACCAAACGATTTTCGAGCGTGTGCTAAACCAGAAAGCACTCTCGTTTCTGTCTAACCTGATCTTTTCGGAATAATGTTCCCATCCCCGACTCAATGTAAGATCGAATTTCTTACCCTTCCCTTATAATTGCTGCCTCGTAATCAGTTCGCTGACAGTCGATAGTTACGTGACTTCCAACTGCTTAATCGTCTGATATTCAAAGGTTCTATCATTTTTAACCCTTTGCACTTAAAAGCTGACTTACAGTCATCATTTCTTTTATAAAATAATTATTAAATAGGGAATTATTATTACTTTAATATAGTACTGGTTAAATTAAACTTGAATATTATAAAATCCATGCGCATGTATCTTAATTTAAAAATATTCCAAAGAAAAAATTAATAATAAATTTAATAAATATAATAATTTATAGAGATTCATTAAAAATTAACGGTAAAAATCCTCGAGTGCGATCGGTTAATAATCGGAACTCGTAAGATTTCTTCGTAAAAAAATCATTTTATTAACTTACGGATTTCACTGTCATCTATATCTAAGAATGTTAATATAAATGAGGATATTACCTTTTGAACCGATTGCGAATCGTTTCTCAAACGAATCACGTGAAACGGCTGCGGAGCTTGCCAATAGTTTGATAACCAGCCGTCCAACGAAAGTTTCTTCCTAATTAATTTTTAAATGAAAGTGATTCGAGTGGCAAGAGAGAAGGGGAGAGAGGTACGGGCGAGGGTGTTGGGTGCTGGAGTAAAAGAGACAGTAGAATGCAGGAACGAATAAGGGGATAAAAGAGAAGATCCTTCGCTCTCGGAAACTTTCTGCAGCTGGCAGTGCCAAGATATTATTCAACCGGTGGAGACCTTTATTAACTTCCAAATTAACCGTTGTATCGAGAATTATTCTCAGCTTCCAGTAGTGACGCATTGTACGTCTGGTGAATCAGACTTGAAGCGTCCCATTCATATCTCCAGTGATTTCAACGGAACTTCAAAAAGAATTGTTTAGATTTTCGAGATCAAATCACTGGAGAATAATATTATAAGCATGATGAAATTAATTTACTGCAAAACAGAATGAAAGATTTAATCTGAGAACAAAGGGAAAAATTTCCAGCCGTAATGAAGGCAAGATCGATTGACGTTCCGCAAATTTTGAACGGATGAAAAATGAACAAATGAATCCAATTACGCGTCAGCCGAGTGATGAGTAACAAAAGTCACGCAGAACGGGCGAGAGAGGTCGGGCCCGGGGGTGACGGGGTGTAAGTGGAACGATTTGCTCGGAACTTAAACTTCTCGTCGTTCTGCGAAACAGAAGTCTCTAATTATCGCGAGGTAGGAGTTTCGCAACTCGTCTCGGTTCTTATGAGAAACGCACGAGTTCACGATAATCTGAAAGTTCCGCCGCGCGCGCTTCCTTTCAGACCGATTCACTTAAACGGCACGCGCTCAACCCATTGATTTAGTGGAACAGTTTTATTATCTCCTTCGTATATCCGCGCACCGGCTAGTACACATATTTATATTATAGCGTGAAACCTACTCGACAAAACAGTTTGAAACGCGATTTTTAAAATGAAGTGCCGTTGCGTGATAAAAACGTCTCTGTGACTCGATGCAACGGCGGGGATTGTCAATATCATATTTCTGCAAAAATGAGTTATATCGGATTTGCAAACAAGCGTGCAGATATAAAAAGCGACAATTTGAAATTGCATATAGAAATGCTTTTAATAGTGTTCTTTTAAAACAGTGTAAAAATCAACCGCTCGAATTAACGGCTCGATGTTTGCGATGGACAGAAATAACATAAGCTTTAATTCCCCTAAATATCGACAGCCAGATATGAACTCCGGAAACATTTGCTCTTCTCCTCTGGCTTAAATCTACATCGCTACATTTTACAAATCTATAATCCTTAAACCTATCCGAAATAAACCCGGTGCTCTCCTCCCTATCCGCAGAAACTTCCACTGTTATCCCGAGTTTGCTGAGACAACACGCGTAAGCTTTTCCCCAAACAATCGATTCCTTGCCGATAAAGCGAACGTCGTGAGTTCATTTTAATTTCAATGCAGGACAAACAATCGATATATTACTTAGCGTGTATCCATTCTACTGATAAACTCGATCGTCGAGATAAGAAAAAGGAATCCGACGGTTGTGCTTGCGATATAAATTAAAAATCGATGCACCGACGTCACGGGAGTATCGATTTCGAGATTTCACTGTCATCTATATCTAAGAATGTTAATATAAATGAGGATATTACCTTTTGAACCGATTGCGAATCGTTTCTCAAACGAATCACGTGAAACGGCTGCGGAGCTTGCCAATAGTTTGATAACCAGCCGTCCAACGAAAGTTTCTTCCTAATTAATTTTTAAATGAAAGTGATTCGAGTGGCAAGAGAGAAGGGGAGAGAGGTACGGGCGAGGGTGTTGGGTGCTGGAGTAAAAGAGACAGTAGAATGCAGGAACGAATAAGGGGATAAAAGAGAAGATCCTTCGCTCTCGGAAACTTTCTGCAGCTGGCAGTGCCAAGATATTATTCAACCGGTGGAGACCTTTATTAACTTCCAAATTAACCGTTGTATCGAGAATTATTCTCAGCTTCCAGTAGTGACGCATTGTACGTCTGGTGAATCAGACTTGAAGCGTCCCATTCATATCTCCAGTGATTTCAACGGAACTTCAAAAAGAATTGTTTAGATTTTCGAGATCAAATCACTGGAGAATAATATTATAAGCATGATGAAATTAATTTACTGCAAAACAGAATGAAAGATTTAATCTGAGAACAAAGGGAAAAATTTCCAGCCGTAATGAAGGCAAGATCGATTGACGTTCCGCAAATTTTGAACGGATGAAAAATGAACAAATGAATCCAATTACGCGTCAGCCGAGTGATGAGTAACAAAAGTCACGCAGAACGGGCGAGAGAGGTCGGGCCCGGGGGTGACGGGGTGTAAGTGGAACGATTTGCTCGGAACTTAAACTTCTCGTCGTTCTGCGAAACAGAAGTCTCTAATTATCGCGAGGTAGGAGTTTCGCAACTCGTCTCGGTTCTTATGAGAAACGCACGAGTTCACGATAATCTGAAAGTTCCGCCGCGCGCGCTTCCTTTCAGACCGATTCACTTAAACGGCACGCGCTCAACCCATTGATTTAGTGGAACAGTTTTATTATCTCCTTCGTATATCCGCGCACCGGCTAGTACACATATTTATATTATAGCGTGAAACCTACTCGACAAAACAGTTTGAAATGCGATTTTTAAAATGAAGTGCCGTTGCGTGATAAAAACGTCTCTGTGACTCGATGCAACGGCGGGGATTGTCAATATCATATTTCTGCAAAAATGAGTTATATCGGATTTGCAAACAAGCGTGCAGATATAAAAAGCGACAATTTGAAATTGCATATAGAAATGCTTTTAATAGTGTTCTTTTAAAACAGTGTAAAAATCAACCGCTCGAATTAACGGCTCGATGTTTGCGATGGACAGAAATAACATAAGCTTTAATTCCCCTAAATATCGACAGCCAGATATGAACTCCGGAAACATTTGCTCTTCTCCTCTGGCTTAAATCTACATCGCTACATTTTACAAATCTATAATCCTTAAACCTATCCGAAATAAACCCGGTGCTCTCCTCCCTATCCGCAGAAACTTCCACTGTTATCCCGAGTTTGCTGAGACAACACGCGTAAGCTTTTCCCCAAACAATCGATTCCTTGCCGATAAAGCGAACGTCGTGAGTTCATTTTAATTTCAATGCAGGACAAACAATCGATATATTACTTAGCGTGTATCCATTCTACTGATAAACTCGATCGTCGAGATAAGAAAAAGGAATCCGACGGTTGTGCTTGCGATATAAATTAAAAATCGATGCACCGACGTCACGGGAGTATCGATTTCGTTTCTAAATTGCCGCGAGGAGTCGCGGAGACAAATGGATAGTAGTAAGAGTCAAGGATCGGTGCTACTTTTCATCGGGCTTCGTCTTCATCGAAGTTTCGTTCGTCACCGTTTCGGTGATCGGACTTGTTACCGAGTAAAGAATGGGTCACTTGTTTCTTTCCCATGAGGTAGTTTCGAACCCGAAAAAGGAAGGGCAGGAAATAACACGAGTAAGCAGCGGGTAGAGTTAGACAGTCGGAGCAGAGGAAACGAGCTGGAGGGGCGAGGGAAAAGAAAGGACCAAGTAACGGAACACTGGTACGAACAAAATCCTAACGCTTTGCCGGTAAATTAAAGAGAACAGAAACCCTTTCTCGTTTGACCCAAGGAGACATCAAAGCTGAAATAGTTCACCTTGTCTCGGGAAAACGACGGAAATAGGTTCTTTCACGCTGCGCCCGACCGTACTTCCTTGATCAATTCCCACATTTTTTTTTGCCTTTTTTTCCTTTTAATCTCCGCGATTCCGTTCGATTTCGATAACTGAATCACGCGGTAAACAACATTTTTATGTGAGATAATTCGGTTTAACCGGAATCCGACGGGAAGTAGAGAACGAGCCAGACGGTAGCTGGTTGCGAATTTAAATTAGGCGAGGTAGACGGGGACTAAAGTTGTTGGCCGGACGATAAATAAAAGGGCGCGCTGAAGATTTTGTAGCCGGCCGAATATTCGATTCGGTCGACGGGAAAATAAAGGAGAGTAACGGGAACAGGCGAAATTACCATCGAGGAATCGCTAATGAATTTTTCTTTTATTTCTACGCCGCCGCCCGGTTACGAACATCCCGTAAAGCGCGGCTTAAAATAATGTCGTCGTTAAAACTGACAATCGATTTCTTTCGTTCTTTTCAATCGCGGCGGCCGGGGAAACGCGAAAACAAAAGAGTACGAGAATCGAATCGTTCGCCGGATGGCGGGTAGAGCCGAAGCGAATTGAGGAGAAAGAGTTATTGCGTGGACACCGATGGGAAGTTCACACTCGCGGCAGCTAATTAGTTCTGAAACAAATTTCGTGCGAATTAAAATATTCAATTAATTTCACGCGGGTATCCGGGTGGATACTTTATTTCCAAACTTCATCCGATCGGTCAATTTGCTTCCCGTTCCGTTTCCTTCGCGATACGGGGATTAAAAGCAACCGGAAGAAGAATACGATGTTGACGGGAGTAGAAAAGTTTCTTCTTTCGATTTCATCGAAACTTGTAGCCGATCGCGTTCCTATAGACGTTGGACAAATGATTGTCTGACGAGGTGAAATCGCCAGGAATATCTGTTTACTCTTCGACTTAAGAGATAAGTGTAAACGTTCGAGACAATGGTCTCGATGATTTATGATTACGTTACGGGTCGCGTCAATATTCGCGTAAAGGATGTCGCCGTCGGCGATATTTCGTGACGACGGCGGAACGTTGACCGGGAAGAAGTGGAAGGACGAAGGTAGGATCGATGAGGAGTCGCGGGCACAATGGGCGAGGAACAAGGCGGCAGCGAGTACGTTAGATTGTGCAGCGGTATTATGGAGCCACCATTAGGCCCGTCGTAGAAACACTCCGTCTGCCGGATAAGAGGAAAATCGGGCGCGGGCGTGAAAGCTGAACCGGAACGGAATGAAAGAACGAGCGAGAGAGAGGGAGTTTCGAACAGATTGAACTAAGCTAGCAGCCGGTTAAGGCTATGGAAATTCTTAGCAGGTAGAAAAGGAGTAATCGTCCTGTAATTATGGCAGCGACTC